>OY998155.1:12187858-12278830 GCA_963921925.1 Sphagnum tenellum
TTGTAGTAATGTCTAATAAAAGTTTCAAATCAATGTATTCTCATGTTGAACCTTATACACCATATTTTGGTTTTGGTAATGAAGACATAATGAGTTTTCCTATAATGTGGCCTTCAATGTCCAATCCTATAGCTAACCCCATGGCACCACCAAAGCTAATTTTGGGAATTACACAAATTAAGATTGTAATAGATCGTGGGGAACCTTTAGATGACGATGATGAGTCTTTCGAAAGAAAACACAACCCTAGGATGCTACAAATCATTCCTACCAAAAAACTGTACCTTGAACAAAGAGGCTAACCATTTTTTTTTTATTGGAGATGTTGGTGGGTTTCTTACTGGTAGATGGATTGTACCTACAAGCAACGATGGTGGCAAACCTTTTAGCGATGGTGACAATAGGCCCAAGAAGCGATGGTTGTCACAACCCTAGCCTTGGGCTCATGACCAAGGCAAGGGCTTGCAAAGGTGTGGGCCAAGAATGAAGCCCGGGAGTCACATTTCATGCTTTCAAGAGTGTAGGAGAGTGTGAGGGATTGAACCTCCACATTCCCAAGTGAGCTCCCACTTTGGGAGTTGGAATACTAATAGATTTCTGAATTTTCAGAGAGCGATTTTATGGGTCAAAACCTATAGGATTAAATAATTCTTTATATCATTGGAAAGCTCTTGGAACATACATGTCTAAAATGGGCTTGCATGACCCATTTGAGTACTTAAAACACAAGTTATGGCCAAAAGAAGGGTCCAGTGTCGAAGCCCTAGCCTTGGGCTTGCGCCTTGGGCTTGCGACCAAGGCAAAGGTTTATAAGGGTATGGGCCAAGAGGAGTTTGAGAAAGTGTGAGCATGAAAACCCAGACTCCAAAATGAGCTCCCATTTTGGGTGTTGGAGTCCCGGTGGACTCCTAAACCTTCAAAAAGCGATTGTAAAGGCAAAAACACCTTGCATTGAGAAGTTCTTTACATCATCAAAAAAATATTAAAGTGTAGATGTCTAAAATGGGCTTACTTGACTCATTTGGACATCTACAACACAAGTTATGGCAAAAAGAAAGGTCGGGAGTCAAACTGGCAATTTGACTCCTGACCATAAAAAGTCGAGAATCGACCTGACTTTTGTGCGTGCATGTGGTGTGCGATATGCCGTTGGAAAGTTCTCAACAAGAGCTGCATCTTTGCTTTAGACCTCATCTCGATCGGAGGTCTGAGCACGAAGTTATAGCCTCGCAAAATTGCGAAAGTTCCAACCTTGGCAATTTCGGGACTCCCTTTTGGGAGTCCTGAGACAAAAAGCCATTTGGATGTGGGCCTCGCATAAAGGTGCAAAATATACTATATGGGGGAAGGTGTTGGTTTCCCCCGAATCCGGGATGTGGTGAGTCTTGTGAGTCCGAGGTCGCCTATGGCTTGTTCTAACACCAAAGGTGTTCCAACATTGTACTAACCAACTTGTGGTTGGTTGGATGGATATTCGTGTGAGTGAATAAATTACTTGTCACTCTTCCTAATCCCATCCTAAAGCTCCAACATGCCCTTCTACCCCTTTAAGTGTTGAGAGCCAAGGAGCATGCCCCAAGCTCCTAACCTTTCCGATGTTTTCCATCTTATATTCATCTTTGAGTCGAACAAGGAGCTTGAGGGCCACATCATTGAGAGTCAAATTGTCAATTTGACTCCTGACCACTAAAAATGAATAATGGCCCTAATTTCCTTGCTTTTAGATGGCGTGTCATATACCATTGGAAAGTTCTCAACGAAGGCTACAACATTGTTTTAGACGTCACTTCAATCGGAGGTCTACACATAAGATTATGGGCCTCCAAAGTTGCAAAAGTCCCAATTTTGGGATTTTTGGGACTCCCACTTGAAATGACATTTGGGCGATGGCCCCATGGTTAGACACAAAGAATATAAGGGGGGAAGGTGGTGGCTTCCCCCAAGTTCAAGCTGTGGTGAGTCTTGTGAGTCTGTGTCTACTCACGATTCATTCGTGCACCAAAAGTGTTCCAGCTACGCATTAACCAATTTGTTGATTGGTTTGTGCAAGCTTGTGTGATTATTTGGCTTTCTTGTCAACCTTCCTAGTCCCAATCTTGAAGCTCTAGCACGCCCCCTTACCCTTGAAGTGATGCAAGCCAAGGAGCGCTCCCCAACTCTTTTTCCTTCCATTGTGTTCACCTTTGGACTCGCAATTGAATCCATCAAAGAGCTTAGGGGTTCATCAATGGTGGTGATCCTACATGAAGTGGCAATAATAGTCTTCCAAGAGGTTGCGGTAATGGACCTTGAAAAGACCAAAATCCAAAATCATACACCACAAGGACCATGGATAGGGCCTACTTGGAATCCATGCCCCCATGGTATCTTGTCCAACCCCTTATAAAAAATTTCAACTAAATGGGAAATCTTTACCCTACCCGATTTACATTGAAGGAATGAATCCCGATGTTCATGTACAAGTTTTTTGCAAGGCCATTCAAGCCAATGGAGAAAATAATGATGATGGTATCGTCAATTTATTTATTTTTACACATCATGATGCCATGTATCCGAATGGGGAGAAAATTTATGAAAGCAAATCCAATTTGCAGATTTGAAGAATTGGAGGTTACATTCTAGAAGCATTATCAAAAAGTGTAAACAGATGAACAAGTGTACATGGCATTATGAATGATAAAGCAAGGCAAAGACAAAAAGGTCTACTATGAACATATATTGAAACTAGCAAACTACCTTTAACATCAAGCATATGACAATTTGTTAACCATTTTCTTTTGAACAAAATTACAACGATATTTTTAGATAGCCACAACAAGGATGAAGAAGGACACCTTGTTTGAACACAAAGAAGTTGTAGTCACTTGTGAAAAAAAAATGGTAAATGCCAATGAATACCAAAAATTGTTAAAACCACCAACCAAACATGAGAAGGTTAGTAAAGGAAGGTGGACAGATGTGATCTACGATCAATGCAATAAACTAGAACATTTTAAGGAATGTTGCCATTGGAATCTAAACAATCAAAACAACAAACTTAAAGACAAGAAGGAAGTAACTGTGAATGGAATTTCGACCCAACCTAATGGTGGTACAAGAAATAAATTTGGTAACAAAGGAGGTTGTGGAGAAGTAAAGAAATCCAGTTCCATCATTTACTATTACTTCACCTACAATTTTGTTGAACATAAAATTTATGATTGCCTTTATAAATATGTAGTTCAAGCAATATTCAAAGAAAAGGCAATGGCGGCTACTCCTAAGAAGGACAATGTTGTTACCACATGGTTCTGGTAGTTACCATTCATAGCTAAATACCCAAAAATGTGGTATTCAAGGAAAAAAAACTTCACAAGAACAAGAGCTTGGTTGATTAGAAAGAAAAAGAAAAGCATCAACATTCCTTTGAAGAAGCTATTAAGGGCATACAACAAAAAGAGCCACCAAGGGATCTACTTAGAGCTAGTACATAAACTTCAATTAAAACCAACCTCACAAATTTGATTCAAATACTGAAAATCAATTTACCAAACCTACCAAATCTACAATGCTATTGGATTTACCGAATCTATCAAATCTATCCACAACAACACATTATGGGATTTTTGACTAGTCAAAGAAATAACTATTATCCTTTTCAATTATAATTGTAACTATTTAGTCACAAAAATCACTATGTAGGTGCAAAGGCCATTGAGATGTCATGTGATATCATGGTTTTGGGTTTATAATAACTAGTATGATGATTTTTTGGAATGGATGTATTATAATTCTTGAAACTATAATAATTTGCTTTAAATTAACTATAAATATTTAATTAAAAATACCTTGATTTTTGTGACTAAAATAACTTTTAGTCTCACAACTTGATGATGCGGCATTCCACATGCAATTACAATGCCAAAACATGTTTTTTACAACTTATCATATTCAACTATAATGGGAGAATGACTAGAAAATGGCATAAGTGAATTAAAAAATTACTAAAATAATGAATATAGTTGAATATGAATAGTCATTCAAAAGACATGTTTTGGCATTGTACATAATAAAATATTTGACTATTAATCAACATGATGAATCATACATTACTTTCGATAAAATGAACCATTTATCAATCGATCACTATGTTAAAGATGATGTTCAATCCCTCAATGTAACTCTTTGCATCAAGATGTAAGTCCGAAAACTTTACCCTCATTATAACAGATCTTGTCCTTTGAACCATACACAAAAATGACTATTATTTTTTTCAACTACATTTATAATTATTTAGTCATAACAATCATTAAATAGTGGCAAAAGACATAAACATGCTACATGGCATCATGGTTTTGCAATTGTAGTTAATAATGACAACTTATTGGTTGTTTGGTAAATTATCATATTATTTTTCAATTATTTTTCATTAATTAGTTAGTTGCAAGAACCATCCACCTTTATGAATAATAGTGAATCAATCTCCCATGATGATGTGGTCTTTTATTTTGTCAAAAGCATGATTCATGTCATTTATTTGATGAATTAACATCATTTATTCGCTGGTTGAAAATATTGTTGTCCTTTCCAATTAATAATGACTCAATCTTCCATGTCATGATGACATGGCATGCCATTTAACAATAAGGTGTCATAAATTTTCATGGCAATCCATGATTTTTTGTGACACCATAAGTTTTTCTGTGTCTTGAATTTATGGCACCAATATTTGTCATGGCATGCCATAATTTTTTGTGTCATGAAGTTTTTAAAATCGTGAATTCACATGCATGTGTATACATGTGTACTAAACAATTTATTGTTAACTTGTAATTATAATTACAATATTAATAGTCATTTTGAAAAAGGTGACATAACTCCTTGACTTTTTAACTACTTAACACACTACCTTAAGTTAACATACCTATTAAATTAACCTATGTATGTAAGCTATTTAGTAAAAACCTACTTCATAATATAGGTTACCTTGTAAGTTATTTAACTAGACATAAAAAATTTACTACATATAGTATATTTAAATATATCTAAAACATGTTAGCCTACTAATAGGTTAACCTAAGTAAGTTTGCCTAGGTTTTTAGCTTCATGTTTTTTGCCAAGTCAACCTAGGTAGCTTCATTACAAAATATTTTATCAAGTTTGTAACCACCTCAAGTTTATGTGACTAAATGTGACATAATTATTTTTTAGCTTAAGAATGCTTAGGTTAACCTAAGTTAGGTTAGTAAGTAATATAGGTTGACAAACTAATTCATCTTGAATTAGCCTAGGGAGGTTTAGGTCTAAGCTAAGTTGGTAGGTAGTAGGTAGGTTGACCTAGGGTGGCCAAGGTTAATTCAAGGTTTAAAATGTTGCGCTTTATATGTTTGAAATATAATTAATGTAAAACAATGTGGTAGTGTAATAGATGAGGACTAGAACCCCAAAGTGAAGGTGAAAGGTTCAAGTCCTCATTCTTGCAACCTATGGTGCCCAAGCCACTTGGCTTAGGTTAGGTAGCCTAGTTTATGCTTCTTGGGCTAGGAGTTCAATGTTTGTTTTTAATTTAGGCCACCTAGCCTACATTAGATATCTTAGGTTGTTTAACATAGGTAGCTAACTTAGTTTGGTTAAGCTAGGTTGATTTTTGGCTAGTTGAGCTAGGTTAAGTTGCTTAGCTTATCTAGGTTAGGTTAAGCTGACTTTTGGTTATGCTAGTTACATGGGCTAAATTAAGCTAATTTTTGGTCATGTGCAATGACTCATAACGTATTTATAGATTTTTGACACATGTCATCTATCCATCAAGATGTCCTTGTAACATTCAATTGAATAAAATGATTAAGTTAAGATGGCATGAATTTTACATGTCATACCAAGGTTAATGATGACATTGAATTTCACTATTATAAACAAAATTAAAAAATTTAGTAACTAAAATGATTAGGCTTTGCAATTGAACGTCCCTTATAACTAAATGGGTGAAACGACTTGGGTTTAACAACTCATTAGTCATTAATCACGTGTCCTTCTTCACTAGTATGTAGATGTATATGCTAATCACAAATCCCAAAATGTGTTGTGACTGAATGTACTACAAATATCGATGTTACTGGAAATACCAAAAACATTTTGATTTTGGAAAATATTACCAACAATTTGGAGAGTAAACATACCTTTACTTTGAGACAATTTTTTAAGACCGTTTTGGATTTGAAATAATATGTTGTTGCCAAGCTTGCCCTTGGAAGAAAAATATCATTGCGGCAACACTTAATCTAATAATCACTTCGATGGCGATTGATTTTCACATGGCTATGATACAAGTTTAAGTGGACAACAACATTGTTGAGGACATCATATTGGATGGAAGATCTAGCATGAACATCATGATGGAGGAACTACAAAAATGATTAGGATTCTTTAGTCCTAAATCAACATTGTATACACTTTGGATGGTGGATCAAACCATCACCAAATTGGTTGGACTCATCAAGGATCTCAAAATCCTTATTCATGGGATTCCTTACACTATAATGTTCACAATAATGAAAAATAGTGTTTTGGATTCCAATTATTCACAATATGAAAAGCTGCGTCCGTCAAAACCACATTACCTTCCAATAAAAACTCAAAAAACAACTCATATAGAACTATTATGTGATTGGGTGAAAACACACAAAGGTGGAGTACATAATCTTGTCACAACTTGTTGGATTATCAATCATGGACCATGGAACAAAATATAAATGAATAATATGTGAAAATGACTCAAAAAAATAATTACATGTGATATGATCTCATTATATGAATTTCATGAATAGATTTTTAATTACCATAACATATTGGATTTTTAAAATGTTAAAAACCTTGCATCACAATCCACATCATTTGATTATGGACTCATTATTACAATGCTTAATTGAATGAATTCTTTTGAGATAAGAAGTAGTGTGATGCCATTGATACCAAGGAATACAATTTTGAAAGATTTTGGAAACCATAAATTGAGATATATAATGAAACATAATTTGTTGTATAAATTATTTTATTCATTTGAATTAATGATTCAACTTTTCATTTTTAAAATTTAAATTTTTGATATAATTATCTACATTTGATTAAGTTTAAAAGGAAAAAAAATTGGTTAACCTTGTCATATGACTTATGCAATATAATATATTCTATTACAATGTAAAATATACTTTTATTTTAACATTAGTATGGACTCCACATATGTTGAAAAGTACTCCACCTTAGTGTGTTTTCACCCAACTAACCCTTGGGTATTACAAATAGTGTGCAACTATCCATTTAAAAATACGATGTATTAATAAATAAATTGTCATGTCAAAAAATCAATTAGTTGTATAGTTATAAATGAGTTGAAAATGGGTCTTCTATATTATCATTTATACATATCGTACATATATATGTAGTCAAACATGTTTGACTTTTTAAGGAATTACATTGTAGTTGCATGTGGCAATTATTTGAGAATTGTTGTAAATATGCGACTAAAGCAACAACTACGTTGCATCTATGTACAAATGTACAAACATGTGATCATGCCACATGTTCACATGTCCATCACCCATTATGAGATAAATTTGCAACTAGTTTTTTTATTATGATTCCCATGGAAAACAATTAGTCTAGTCACTAATGTGCCACTACTAAAATACTAATGTTCAACTATGTTATAACCATAATACAACTATTTATAACTTTATAAGGATACATATTCATCAGTTATTTATATCTTCATCATATGTGTTTCATTTTGACTGATTTAAAATGTTATGGGAGAGCTACCTCAAGCTTTAAAAATCATCTTTGAAGTGCAGAAAAAAGGAATAATGAAAAATTTACCAAAAGATAAATAAGTTTTCCAACTTACAAAACACATTTTTTCCCATTTTTTTCTCTTTGGACCCCTCCTACTTTTAAACCTCATAACTTTCTTATTTTTTATTCATAATTTTAAATGTTATAAGAATGCCATTTGAATTTTTACAAATCATTTTTGAATTCTAATAATAGTATAACAACATACAAGGATTTTTTTGGGTCTTTAGGAATTGGCCTTTGTGATGTTTAGTGGTTTATTTTTTGGAGTTCTTACCCCTTCTATTTTGGGGGGTTGTAACTTTCTCAATTCTATTTCGTTTTTGACAATTTTTAATGCATCGAATGCACCAATAGGAAAGGTTCAAGTTTTGTTTAAACACCACAAACAATGGAGCCTTCCCCTTGGATTTGGCCCACCCTAAACACTTAAATGTTATGTTGTAATTCAATTGCAATTCAATTTGCAACTAAGGAACAACTAAAAGATTTAACATGATGCTTTGTCTTCAAATCCCATGTTACTAATTATATAAAAAGGTTTTTCCACTTATATTCTCACATTAAAATATAAGTGCCATATTGGGATGAACTCCAAAAAGCTTAACTTTAAAATAAAACATAATTTTTAAACAAAAACATTCATGGAATTTTTTAATTCATTTAATGTTGTGTTTTCCTACCTACTTTCCTACCTACTTACTTACCTAGGTAATTAAATAGGTCCTTATTTTCTACCTACCCATGTAAGTAGGTTAGTAGGTAGGTCTTAGGTAAATACGTAAATATGTAAGTTTTAAGATCTACCAACCAACCTACCTATGGTTACGTACGACCTACCTAGCTACTAAAATAGATATATTTATTTATTTATTTATTCAAAATACAATAAATATGCCATGTGATAGCTTTTGATTGTGTCACATGTCACAATTTTGAACCATCATTAATAATGATAATGGACAATGGAGATTAACATTTTGAAAAGAAAATAATTTTTATGTCCAAAAATCTTCATAGTACCACATGTTAGATTTTAATAAATGGATGACAATTAATGACATCAACATAACATCATGGGTGGAGTTAGTATGGAGTTGCATAATAGTTGAAAAATAAGTGTTTTGATTGAATTGCAATGAATTGCATTATATCTCTGTAGTTCATGCAATTTGTTCGTTAACACTCATGACATATAAATATGACAAGTTGCAAGTTGTAAGGCCAGTTGTAAAACTACTTTTTTTCTTAGTGTCAATGTTGTTAGGCGAGCCATGGTTGTGTAATGCACATGTTATTCATCATTGGGAAAACAACTTAATCACCATTAAAGGCAATGGCATGGTGCGAACCATTGTTGTAACCAAACATTTGGATAATAATATTAAAGGTCCTAAAGTGTTATGTTATGATCTAATGGAAGGAATCATAGAGGAGGAAGAAGAAATACTTTTTACAATAGACTTGAATTTGTTACATTTAAAACCATCACATTACCAAAACCAAACAAATTCAATGTAAAAGTTGGCATAGAGGACCTTATGTTCAACTTTCCACACTTTTAGGGACAAATTATGGTAGATACTATAACAACACACATTTGAGTCTAAGAATTGAATATTACACATTGGGCATTATCTAAGGATCACCAAGTAAAACTTTTCAGTTCGGGGATTACCAAAAATCTTCATATAGTTAAATTAAATGTAACATTGGATGAACCAATTGCCACTAATACTAAAACATTTTTTCGAGAGTATAAAAACATTTTCACATGAAATGATATTGACTTTGTCATGACCATATGTGTGTTAACTGTAACATATAATGTGTTATGGTAGTAAGTAGTGCCTACTTAGAGTTTCCAGGTTTAGGGTTAAAGGAGAATGGTTCTTCTGGTAGGACCCACCCTCATGTTGTGAATGGGGGTATAGTGTGAGAGAAGGCTCAAAGAATGTAGTCCTTTGAGTTGAGCTTAGAGCGTTAGGAGTAGTTGGAGTTAGTGGAGCTTTGAACTATGGTGTTCTATTAGCATTAGCTTATATTCTCTGAGTGGGGTGGGCTTGGCTTGACTATATGCGTTTGCATCATGAGTTTTATGGTAGTAAATCTTTTTCGTGACATTTTCATTAAAAAAATTACGTTTTTTGGGAATAGCTAGACAATGGGGGTTTTGTGATCTCGCTCTTTGGTTGTGTGGCCAAATTGGGAATGAATGGTGTGTAAAGAGCGCCTTGGCAAGAGCTTTCCAACACACCAAAAAACGTTGGATTTTGTTGAGCGGATCAAAAGTTCTGATCATTTGAAATTGTTAGTTTAGGGTTTGATGGTTTTTGGCGACGATTTTCCAGCGACGTCAATTTTTCAATTAAGTGGAAATTTCCTTGAAAAAAGTTGCTGAAAATTGGTAGGAGTGTAGTTAGAAAGCCAATCTATAATTTGGTTAAGGCAGATTGTGTTTTCATCAAGTGATTTATGTGTTATGTTCATTTTTATGGAAATGGTTTTTTCTGATTTGTGCATACTAATTAATGTGGAAGCATTGTTGGATTTTTAGCTGAATAACCAAGGAAGATTAGGCATTGCAACTTTGTGGAGTTGTTGTTTTAAAGCTGAATTGCATCTTGGAATTGTTTGGGATTTTTTGGTGGAACTAATTAGGAATATTGACATTCAAAAGATCTCAAGTTTGCATAGATTTGTGCCCAAGCTTTTTTAGCGATTTTTCCTAGGTTGTAGTTTGGCACACAAACTTTATTTTCAATTGAGTTTTGGAGGGAAGGAAAATCTGGTTGTCCTTTGCATTCTGGTCGAAGTAGATTGGCATTTGGTGTAAGAACAGTGAAATTATGGTCATTTGAGTGCTTGCAATTCGATTTCGCAACTTTTGGCTATGGCGGATTAGGGATTTCGCCAAAAATTGAGCTTATGGTTAGTGGGGAGCGCATTTTCGACTTGTTGTGATGGGTCATTTGGACGAGTTGAGCCGCTACTCAGCTATGTGGTTGAATTGAGTACTCATTTCTGGTAGCGAAGCGGGGCGAAGCGGGCAGATTTGAAGCGGAGTAAGGAGCAAGCTTGCTTGTTAGGGGCATACCTTGGAGATCTAACAAGGTTGTCACTCAAATCAAGCTAGGTTGCCTATACCAATAGATTACAAAATATATTTTAGGGTTAATGTGAGCATGAGGTCGACGATACTTGGTAGTGATTCAGTTGGGTACTGAGTTTGGTGATTGGGTCATCACGGAATAGTTTGGTGGTCCTGTGGGGGACCATGATGGAGATGGTGGAGTTACATGTAGTGGGTTGAAATATCGGCTACCTTCACCCACATCATCGGTTGTTGAGGAAGACGAGGTTATTGTGAATAATAAATCTTCCATATTACCATCCAGTATTGTGGCCCCATTGATTTGGGATATGGATGGGGGTTCTGGGGCCATGAAGGGCCCTTAACGTTACTCGGGTGCAACGAGCACCATTGAGTTGGAGGACTTCATTCAGGAGTTTGATTCTTAGTGCGATATGCAAATGTTGCGTAACGCTAAATATTTTTCATCCTTCTTGGCATGGAATGGCCTGTTTCAGCACTTGAAGGGTCCTCCAATGGATGATTATAATGAGTTTTGGAGAGATCATGTTACTAAGATTGAGGAGTGGAAGCAACATTGGTCTCCATCCTATGTATATATTACTCACGGTGGTGTTGCTAGTGGTGGTATTACTACATCGTCTACTCCTAGTACAAGCACACAGGTTGTTCCCCCACCTTCGTTTAACCCTATCACGGAATTCTTCTTGAGACTGAAAAAGAACTACCAGGGGGTGAAAACGGAGAAGTTGAGGAGTTTTCAAGAGTTTGAGTGGAAGACTAATGAAAGTTTTCATGAGGCATACACTTGTATGTGACTGTTGACTGTAGTTATTAAGGGGTGACAGAGGCTTATGCAGTCTAGTTTTGGTATGGGATTATGGACAAAGAGATGCGACAGAGAGTACACAATGTGACTTTCATGAGTGATGATTCTCCCACATTGGCCCATGTGTTTGCTTTGTTTGAGAAGATAGAGTTTAACATGGTGGAGGAGAGGTTAGTGACATCTAGATTCAGTAGGGATACAACTACTACTTCTTATGGACAATAGTCCACCTCATAGCCTTGTAGTGGTGGTGGTGGGAGTTGTGGAGGTAAGGTACGACCCCAGTCAGGTTCTGGAGGGATGGGTGCACAGAGACTATTACCTTCATTCGCCGGTCAACAACAGGGACAATCTTATTGGACATGTGGTGGTGCTCATATTCGGAGGGATTGTCCATAGGAAATTAGTGGATGGACTTTGGCCGATGGATCTTAACTGGCACAAGTTTAGTGTGATAACTGTGGCCGAGTTGGCCACCTTCATGAATGTTGTTTTGACCTTTACCTAAAATTGAGATCAGGTCGTGGTGGAGGTCGTGGTGGAGTAGTTCAGAGAGGTTGTGGTGGTTGCAATGATGAGAAGCATCATTCGAGCCTCGGAACCACGTGGGGCAACTGTGGAGTTGGATCCACATAAGGGTGAAGCTGGTAGACATGCCAGGCTTCCCCAATCATTCTTATTGTCTAAGGTGATTAGAATTCCTTCCATGGTTCCTACACCACCTATCGAGCCAACAATGGGGCCAGCGGCATCGACATCATGTGTAGTGGACACAAATGTATCATCGAGTGTAGTGTTACAGATGGTGATTTTAGTGTTGGGATCCCCATCATTTTCGGCCAGTGATTTGATGGTGTCAATAGTTGAATTAACTTGTGTATTTTGGCTAGTAGCCACATTGTGTGAATGTGGGAATGTTGTTGCTACGAGTGCCGAGGTGTGTGAGGGTGTTGATGTGGGGCAACCTGTGGCGGGAAATGTTGCTGTGGAGCAACCCATGATATCAAGTGTGGATAGTCCTTGGTAGGTGACGGTAGCTAAGATGGACACATTACCAACTCGACTAGCCATTGATCATGAGAGGCTTACACTTGGTGTATGTATGTTGGACAACCGAAGTGGTATTTTCCAGTTAGTGAGTCTTATGGGCCAGGTGTATAGACCAGATCGGGTTTTGTTGGATTTTGGTGCCCAACCCTTGATGTTGAAGGCAACATGTATTAGTTTGGGTATTCAGAGGTCAAAGCTTGAGCCATGCCCATTCCAGATTCAAACATCGCTTGGTGGAGCCAGTGATAGGTCTCACTTCATGACACGTGAGAGATTGCCGATGCAGATGAAACCGGATCATGTGACTCATAGGTTTAGGTTGGGAGTGATTATCATTGTTACAACAGTTGAGTTGTATGATGTATTAGTTGGAGGTGTTGTGTTGTATCTGATGGGTTTTCAGATGGATTATTAGACGGAGACAACGACTTATTGACCTAGTTGGCAATCTAGGGATGGACAGATGAGCCAGGTGCCTATAAGATTTATTTTTGGGGTTCGACCAAGAGGGTCACCCCCAGAGGTGTTGGCATCAGTTGTTGGTTTTAGTGGAGTGGTCATGTAGCTAGGTGACTTGTTGGAGGGCAACATTTTAACCATTGACACTCCGGTCTACAAGGATATAGAGGAGGTTTCTAGCTTTGTTGTAGCAGTGTCCTCTTCATTGGATGTTCCATTTTGGCGTTCAAGTGGGGTGTTACGATAGGATGCTGATCGTTTGGTATCACATGTTTGGCGTGACGCTTTTGTGCTTGTGGAGGAGGAGGAGGTTCCACGACGAACTCTTATTTCTAGTCCTGATGGGTTGTCTCCATTGGATACTACATCCATTGCATGGGAGTATCCTTCCGAGGGTATTTGCATGTTGGATCTATTTGGTGGGATCAACATCGGTTTGGCAATAATGCTTTAAGCGGGTATTCCAATTCGGAAGTACCTTTATGTGGAGAGGGATGAAACTGCGAAGAAGGTTTCATCACGCCATCTTGCATTATTAATGCGGTGATACCTTGAGTTGTTGCCGAAGTCGGCTATTCAAGGATATCAGTGGGCTTTGCTATCAGACATTGCATTGTTGGGGGTGCAGGACCTTACAAGAGTTTGTCTTATTGATTTGGTGATTGCCGGATGGCCATGCAAGGGTCATACTCGGGCTGGTCGTGGTGAAGGATTAAGTGACCTTCGATCTCATATGTTTTGGGAGATGTTGCGGATATTACGCCATCTTCAAACACATCAAGCACGTGCTCCCGCTTACATTTTAGAGAATGTACCTTTGTTGGGTGATATTAGGTTTCATGTGATGGCGAATGTACATGAGATCCGGTCTTGGATTGGACCAACAATTTTATTGGATGTAGCGAGGGTCGGCTCACGTGCTCATCATCCACAATTGTGGTGGACGAACTTGGTGCCAAAGGAGGTGTTGAGATGGGCATATGAGATAGTGCCGCGATCTTTTCACCTCATAGTGGATAGTATCTTGGATTTTGGGTGACATTCTCAGGTGGTGAGAGTTGCCGACAAGTCACCCATGGTAGTGGTGAACCAAGTGGGATAGCCTAGGATGGCGTTACCCACATTTGTTAGTTTTCCAGTGTCACATGCATAGGGAGGGTGGTCTCGGGCTTGTATGGGATACTTGTTCGCAATGGTTGGTGGAGCCCAACGCCGATGAGAGAGAGTGCGTTATGGGGTTTCCTATAAGAGTGACATTGGTCCCTTCTATTTTCGAGGCTTCACGTCAACAGGTGTTGGGTCAGGCTATGGACTTGAATTGTTTGACTTGGATTGTTGGCTTTGGTATGGCTTAGTAAGGTCAGCTCAAAGCCACATTTGTAGTAGTTACACCTCTTATAAGCTCGCTGCCCACCGTGACGATAGAGGCATCAACTAGGCGCGAGGAAAATTGTATTTTTCATCCTTGGAATACATGGGATGTGTTGGGAGAGCATGTGGAGGTTGTGGCCCATGCTGTTGGAGGAGTTTGTTACTCCAGTGGTGTTCCATTGGGTGACATGGAGGAGTGTGTGGCTTCTCCTAAGGTTCTTGTGTAACAACCCATGGTGTCGTCCTCTTCCTCTAGTGTGTCCATTGAAGAGACTTGGGAGCTTTTGATGGGGCCTAAATTTTTAGGAGGAGAGAGGCAACGGTTGACACAATTCCTAAGAGCGTACAAGAGTTGTTTTGCCTTTATTATGAAAGAGTTGGGTGTTTTGATTGGACCTGGTATACGGATTGAGTTGGTTAGGGACACGTCAATCTTCTATTGTCTCTATAAATACAGTGATATGGAAAGGGACTTGATTCGGAATTGGAGTTGGATCTATTGAAGGTTAGATTAGTGGAGTTGTCAAATGGTGAATATGCATCAACCATTGTTATGCCTACGAAAAAGGATATACATGGCAACTACATGAATAGGCAGATGTGTGGAGACTACCCTATCAATCGACAGATTAAGTCCGATAAGTATGCCATGTTTACACTTGAGGAGATCTTTGATGTTGTGGGACATGCGAGGGTATTTGTGTATGCTCTTATCCATGTTATGTGTTTGTGTGTATGTGAATATGGTATGTCAGTGATGTATGTTGTATGACGATATGTATTCACATGACAACTTGAAGGCAATTCCACCATGAATTACTCAACATTACATCAAGTTCAATACCACTATTCCACTTGTTCATCAAGCTAGGTACCAAGTGAACCCAAATTATGTTGCAATAGTCAAGTAGGATTTGGACAAGCTTTTAAATACAAGTTTCATGGCCTTGGTGGAGGAAGCTAATTAGCTATCATTAATTGTTTTTGTACCAAAAAAAAACAACAAGCTGAGGATCTATGTGAATTTTCAGCAATACAATGTTGCGGCCAAGAAAGATCCATATCCTTTACCTTTTATTGAAAGGGTTTTGGACGAAATGGCAAGTCATGAGGTCTATTGATTTTTGGATGGATATTTTGGTTATCATTAGATTATGATTGCCCACAAAGATAGATACAAAATTGTACTTATCACCAATTAGGGAACATTCGTTTAGGTGGTCATGCCATTTGGACTCAAGAATGTTCCACCAACTTATCAACAAGTGGTGAGTATAGCTTTTAAGGATTATTTTGGTGTGTTTATGAAATTATTTTTGGATGGCTTCAATGTGTTCAACGATCTAAGCTACGACCATGTTTTTGATGAGTGCAGAAGATTTGGTATAAGCTTGAACCCCCAAAAATGCATGTTCCTCATGCATTTAGGTGTTATTTTGGGATAAATGGTATCCAAGGAAGGCAAGTTACCATATTTGAAGAAAATTTTGGTTATTGTTCATGCTACAACCAAAAACACTTAAAGACATTCAGGTTTTCAATGGCATGGCACATTATTACAAGTGTTTCATCAAGGATTTTGCTTTCACTATGGCTCCCATTACTAAGATATTACAAAAAACATAAACTTTTGAGTGGACAACAAAGTGCCAACAAGCTTGGGAAAAAATCAAGTAGTGTTACATGGATGCACCAATTTTGGTTTCACCTCATTGGGACCTTGAGTTTCATGTTCACATAAACACCTATAATCTAGTAATTGGAATTATGCTAGCACAAAACCTTATAAAAAAATGTGACTAATCAATTGACTATGCATCACAATTATTCAATAACATTGAACGAAATTATACGATGACTGAAAAGGAAACACTCACAATGGTGTATGCTTTCCACAAATTTTATCATTATTTGTTGGGTAACAAATTCATTTTCTATGTGGACCATTTGGTGCTATTATATTTGGTTTGAAAACCTCAAATTTCAAGAAAAATAATAAGGTGGTTACTTTTCTTCTCGTAGTATGATTTTTCAAAAATTTATTAACTAGGAAAATTTCACTCTATGGTGGATATATTATTCCAAACGTTTAATCTCACAAAACAAAGTGGAATATTGGCCCAAACAACGAACGATATTTTTTTCCTCTTATAGTTGGTAAATTTGTGGGTACATCATTACTTGAAAATTTATGGTTCACTATAGCCAAAAGCAAAAGAAAAAGTTAGCCTTGAAAGTTTTAAGTTTTTATTTGGTACAAGGAAAATTATATCATCAAGTTCAAGACCAAGTTTTGAGGCGTTGCTATTGCAACCCTAGCCTTGGGCTTGCGACCAAGGCAAGGGCATGGAAAGGTGCGGGCTGAAAGTGCAACTCAGGAGTCACATTCACACTCCCAAGATTGCGGAAGAGTGTGAGGGAATGAACCCACACACTCCCAAGTGGGTTCGCACTTTGAGAGTTGGAATTCCGATGCACTTTTAAGTTTTCAGATAGCAACTTGAAGGGCCAAAACTCATTGTATTGAAAAAATATCATACCATTGGAAAGCTTTTGAAATTTAGATGTCTCAAATGGGCTTGTATGATCAATTTGAGTACTTACAACACAAATTATGCCCAAAACAAAGGTCAGAAGTCAAAGTTTCAATTTGATTCTTGACCACTAAAAATTGAAAATCGCCATGGTTTACATGCGTGTAAAGGACATGCCACATATAGTTGAAAAGCGTTTGAAGAGGGTTACAACTTTTCTTTAAACCTCACTTTAATCAGAAGTCTGCACAAGAACTTATATGCGTCCACTACTAGAAATTTTGGGTTTTGCAACTCTCTTTTTGCAACTAAAATTTATTTGCATGCGACACATGCAATTGCAAATTTGTGTAGTTGCATAAGATAAGTTGCACATGACATCCAGTTGCACGTGACATTACGTATGCAACATGTATATACGGTCTTAATATACCTGTTCATACATACATACAAATCTAAACGTAGTTGCACCTTATGTGCGATTCTACTTGTAACTACAATGCAACTAATCAAAATATGACACCTATTTAAAAATTAAATAACTAACTTATGGACACGTGTCACTATTTAAATTTTCTGTGTTCTCAAAATTAAAAATTCATTGGATTAATCTCAATCATTGAAGTTTCTACCACTAAGATGATGACACGTGGCACACCATGGAACGTTCATTGACCATTTGACACGTGTTCATGTAACACCAATTATATGGTGACACGTGGCAATCAAAACCCACCTATTTTTAAAATTTTAAATATTAATCAATGAAATCTAAATCGTCCAATATATGGCTAATAAGATATTGACACGTGGTGCATAGGTAGGTAGGTAATAATTAAACCCTACTAATTAAGTTTACTTAGGTATGCAAGTAGGTTAAAAAGTAGCTAGGCTTAGGTTATATAGGTAGGTTTAAAATAATCCGATTTTATTTTTAAGTTTAACCATTTCACAAAGGTTAAGTTTTTTTCATTCATTCATCCTTAATGGCATTTAATATTCGGTTTGAACATAGCTATTACTCGTAGTTATATGCCGAGCCAAATAGAATTTGAAGCCAAAGGATATGGGTTAAAACATTCCATTGCAAACCTCATGAATCAACCTAGTTGCACATTACATATAACTACTGTATTAGCTTATACCAGCTAGGGCAGGGCTCTATTGCATTTGGTGTCCAAAGAAAACTTGAAGCCCTCCTCTTGGCGCATCTAACGAACTAATAATAATTGAAAATAGATTAGAAATGAGAAAGTTATGCCCCCCCAAAGTAAAGGGGGTCAGAAACTCAAAAAAAAAAACTATTGAACACTACAAAGGCCGGTTCTTAAACATCCAGAAAGTTCATTTTATGTTCTTTTTTTTGCTATTAGAGTTCCAATATGATTTTTAGGATTTCAAGTGGCGCTCTTGTAGCACTTTAAATCGTTTAAAATGAACAAGAAATAAGAAAGTTATGAGGTTTGAAAGTAGGAGGGGTCCAAAGAAAAAAAAACAAAAACGTTTTGTAACTTGGAAAACTTATTTTTCTTCTTGTTAGTCTGTCATTACTCCTTTTCTTTTGCACTTCAAAGATGATTATAGGATATTTTAAAATAATTATGATTATTTAATGAAAAAATTATTTTAATATTATTATCTAGCTTAAATTAATAATTAACTTAGGAGGTTTATATACTTGTAAGATATTAGTGTAGCCTATTTAAATTAATATTTTAACATAAATAATAAAATTTAAGTATATAAAATTTATTGAATATATATACATATAATTGATTATCACTATAATTAAAATGAATTTTTAATTAATAATTACGATTATTTATAATGAAATTTAATAATATCATATTAATTGATTTTGAAGAAAAAAATTAAATTAAATTTACATTTTCTGAAAAATTATTTCGAAATAAAATAAAATAAAATAAATTTAAACCATGGTTTAAATTAATTTAGCCATAATTATTTTAGCCTCACTTAATTTAACTATGGTTAGTTTAGCCTAATTTAATTTAATTTAATTTAATTTAGCCATTATTAGTTTAATTAATTTAATTTAGCTATGGTTAATTTAACTTGATTTAATTTAGTTTAATTTAAATTAGCCATAATTAGTTTAACCTAACTTAATTAACCATGGTTAGTTTAATTTTTTTGTTTATTTAGCCTATGTTAGTTTAACTATGGTTATTTAAACATAGGTTAGTTTAGGCTAGCCTAAGTTAGCATGGGGTTAACTTAGTACTAGAGGTACATAACATTATTATATATAACCTACGTAGATATATTAAGTATAATAATTTAAGTATGTATAAGTTTAAGCCATTATTTTTATGACACATGTCCATGTTGTATAGATTTAGTTGCATGTTAGTTGCACACACAACCGTATGGCCCAAAAATTATACAATAACAAATTTGTAGTTACAAATATGACCAAGATAGTTGCAAACGACAATTAGTTGCATGCCAGTTGCAAAGTGACTGGTTGCAAATGACAAGATTTCTAGTAGTGGTCAGAACTGGTGGAAGTCCTAATTTCAAGAATTTTGGGATTCTAGACTTGGGAGTATCGGGAAAAATGACATTTGGGTGCAACTCCCATTGCTAATAAAAAAAAAATTATAAAGGGGAAAGTGATGGCTTCCCTCAAGTTTGGGTTATAGTGAGTCTTGTGAGTCCATGTATGTTCTTGGCCCATTTGTACACCAAAAGTGCTCCAACTATGCATTAACCAACTTGTTATTTGGTTTGTGTAGATCCATATGAATAATTGACCCACTTATCATTCACCCTAGTCTCCATCTTGGAACTCTAATGCGCCCCTTTTACCTCCAAAGTGTTGCGAGTTCAAGAACATACCCCAACTTTTTTTCTTTGTTGTTTTCATTTTTGAATTCATATTTGAGTCTTAGGAGGAGTTTGGGAGTGCATCAAAGAATTTAGTATAGAATAACATAGTGAAATGGGTCACTTCATTGCTAGTAGAACCCTTCATCATGAAATGGGGATTGGATTTTGTTGGCCCAATCAAACCCAAAAATAAATACATTTTGGTAGAAATTTATTACACCATCAAGTAGATGGAGGTAAAGGCATTGTGCACCAATATAATGGCTGTGATAACAAAATTCATTTATGAGTTCATTCTCACAAGGTTTGGTTGTTTGCTTATTTTAGTAAGTGATCAAGGCACTCACTTTATTAACAACGCCATTGAGATATTTATAATCCATTTTCTATTATGACATACAATCTTAACCACTTATTACCCGCAAGGCAATGGCCAAGAAGCGTCCACCAACAAAGTCATTAGTTTGTTTTTAACTAAACTGGTGAATGAAAACCACATTGACTAGGACTGACGTGCTCCCAACTCCTTGAAGGACTCAAATGTGAGTCCTAAATAGAAAACAACAAAAGAGTAAGGAGTCAGGGCACGTTCCCTGGCTCACAGCACTTTGGAGGGGTAGAGGGGTGTGCTGGAGCTCCAGGATGCAACTAGGAAGAAATGACAAGCTTCATTCATTCACACGGGCCTGCACAAAACCAACACAAGGTGGTTAATGCATAGATGGAACACTTTTGGTGCTAGGACGAACCACGGGTAACTCAGACTCATAAGACTCACCATAGCCCAGACTTGGGGGAAGCCACCACTTTCCCTCTTATAATATATTTTGTGGCTGCCCACGGGGCCCACATCCAAATGCCTTTTTGTCCTGGGACTCCCAAGTGGGAGTCTCGAAATTACTAAAGTTGGGACTCCTGCGACTTTGGGGTCCCATAACTTTGCGTGCAAATCTCATTGAGATAAGGTCTAAAGAAAAGTTGTAGCCTTTGTCGAGAGCTTTCCAATGACGTGTCGCATGCCACTTGCACGCAATGAAATTAGGTCAATTCCCGACTTTTAGTGATCAAGAATCAAACTACCAATTTGACTCCCAACCCTTCTTTTGGGCATAACTTGTGTTGCAGATGTCTAAATTGGCAATGCAGCCCATTTTAGAAATCTACGTTTCAATAAAGTTTTAATGATATAAATAACTTTTCAATCCATTGGGTTTTGACCCTTGCAATCGCTTTTTGAACATTCGGGAGTCCATTGGGACTCCAACTCCTAAAGTGGGAGTTCCCTTGGGAGTGTGAAGGCCTATACCCTCACGCTCCCTTGCACTCCCGGGAGCATGTGGCATGACTCCTGGGCTTCCCTCTTGGCCTGCAACCTTGCAACCCCTTGCCTTAGTCGTGAGCCCAAGGCTAGGGTTGTGACAAGGATGAGCACCTACACACAGTTTTGTATGCTTACCGCACAACATTCAAGGTAACCACTAAAACATACCATTTTAGCTAATTGATGGCTTTTAACCTTTAATGCCAGCAAAATATTTATTACCCACAAAGAATCCACATGTTGATTGAGACTTTCCCCTACCCATGTTTTCACTAGTCACATGGTTAAATTGGAACATTGGGGTGAAACCCATTAGAAGGCAACAAATCGAACATGTACAGGGCAATGGAACACAATGTCATGGGCTCAACAAAACCATAAAATTAAGACTTTTTTTTATGGGGAACATAATTTTTTAGTTTCTAAAGGGCATAAATGAACACATTAAAAAGTTCAAAAAACAATGGTTTGGCCCATATAAAATACAATATTGTCTCCCGAATAATATTGTATTACTTGTCAACATTGATAAGTTTAAACCGGATCCCATTTTGGTGAACATCAATAAGTTAAAACCCTATTGACACTTGGATAAAACTTCAGAGGATTATAAGCCACCATCAAAGGGGGAAGAGAACACAAGGAAGAGTTACAAAAATACTTTTAGGATAATTCTACTAAAAATCACCATCAATCGAAAAAATACTTTTGATATTGATTAACCAAAATATCGAACTCCCAAACTGATAATGATTTCTGGACAAATATCGAATTCCAATAGAAACTAACCGAAAATAACAAATTCCACCGAACAATATTTTTCTAACAAAATAGTTGGAGATTTTGGTTTACAAATTTTTTTTGAATTGGAATCGCCCAAGAATAATATTGGTATGGAATATTTAAAAGAAAATTCCACCCCAAAATCAATCGAGGTAAATCCTAACATTTTAGCTTGGAATCAATACATAGTAGTTTCGATATGGAATCCATAAATGAAGGTTCCATCACAAAATTGTTAGTGATAGATTCTATAGAGGGTGTTGGGGTAATCATGATAGGTTGTTTTTCATCCAAACTAATGAAATGACATTGGAAGGACAAAAAAGGTTCATCCACCCACAAAATGATTTTTGTAAATGATGTTGGGTTTAGGTACCCAAATTTTAGGATAAAAGGAAGTATGGTTTATTCAACTTTCCTTCTTTCTTTTCATTATTGTTATGTTGTTGAAATTTACACAAATTTTTTTGTAGAGATGAAAAGGAACATCAGTAAGGAAGTGGTAGAGAAAATGAAGGATAAAAAAGAAAAAATGGTCATGACTTTTTTTGTAAGGGAAAGTTCATTTTTCAAAGATGGACAAATTCTAGCAATGGATTCGTAGAAGGGATGATGAATGGGCTAAATATGTTGGCATTTTCACCTTGTTTAATAAGCAAATAAGCCCAATTCAATCACTAGTGAAGGAGTTCATGTAGACCATCACCCACTTCAATCCTATTGTTGTTATTGGCATCATAAGAGCTTTACATTACCTTGCACACGCATTTGCCCCATTTCAAAAGAAGGTGAAGAACTCACCTTAACATACACACTACACAATAAGACCCAACCATGAAAAGACAACAAAAATGGCCATAAAATTTGACAACATTGATAAATGAGTATGTAATAGACAAAAAAACCAAAGAGCGCATAAAAAGGTTTGGGAATGGCACTTTTCATATATTTTAGCAAGCACTTGAAGCAAAAGGATATTTTTAAATATATTATGAAATAATGGCATATTTTAAACATATTCTAGGTACATTCTAAATATATTTTCAAAATGAATTATCAACACACAATTTCCAATTTTTTAATTTATATTTAAAATAAATAAATTGCACCTTTTTTTTCTTACACATTTTTTGTAATAAAATGGCAGTGACCTCACAAACTAAAAGAAGGTTCAGAAAAAGAAAATGACGTTGATCACCTAAAGAAAAAAGAAAGATGCCAATGGCAACACAAGGGTGTTCCTTGCTTTGTTACTTTATGTTTACACCCATAAACAAGACAAGCTAAAAGACAATCCAAAAAAATAAACACACATACTAGCTAAACTTTGTTACTTTTTGCCTACACATAAACAATACAAACCAAAATAAGGTTTAGAAGAAGAAACATGACCAAGATTGACAAAAAAAACACATAGATTGATTAGGTTTTGTTATTTCGTGCTTACACATGACCAAGACCAACCAACAAGGACACATAACCCAATTGGGCTCTATTGTTTCATGTTTGCACACAACTAATATAAACCAAAAAAACATTTGTTTCATGCCTGCACATGACCAAGACGTACCAAAAAAACATGCAATTCAACTAGGCTTTGTTGCTTTGTGTTTACACATGAACAATATCGACCTCTATCATAACCCAACTAGGCTTTCCTATTTCATGCCCACACATGACCATAAGTAACCCTTGTTGCTCCATGCCTATACACAACCAAGATCAACCAAAAAACATTTGTTGTTTTGTGCCAAAAATGCTTCCTAAACGATTTTTTTATGTCTAAAAAACATGACCAAAACTCACTTTTGTTGTTTCATGTTTGTACATAACCAAGATTGACCAAGTTGTTATAGCCCAATTACATTTTGCTACTTCATGCCCACACATGACCTAGGCCAACCTTTGTTGTTTCGTGGTTGCACATAACCAATATCAGTCTTTTTTGACGCGCTCCCAAGTCACGGGGTGAAACCAACTTGAGGGTTTCACAAAGTCAAGTTGCGGAAGTTGAGACTTGGAGGCACGCTCCCGGCTTCCAACTCTAAAAAGGGGTAGAGGGTCAAGTTGGGAGCCCAGGATTAGACTAGGAAGAAGTATTATATGATCAAGCTTGAATCTGCATCAAAACAAACCACCCAAGTGGTTAGATCACTTTCCGGGACACCCTTTGGTGTTGGGACAAGCCACGGGCACCTCGGACCACAAGACTCACCACGGCCCGGACTCGGGGGATGCCACCACCATCCCCCATATATTATACTCTACGACGCCCCGCGGGGGCTACATCCAAATGGCTCTTTTTCCCGGGACTCCCAAGTTGGAGTCCCGAAATCCACCCAAGTGTCCCGGTTTCGGACTCTTGGGACTTTGAGAGGTCATAGCTCCTCGTGCTGACCTCTGATTGCAACAAGGTCTAAATCAAAGTTGTAGCCCTTGTTGAGATCTTTTCAACGACATATTGCACTCCTGAATCGGACATAGAGAGCTGGTCGATTCCCGACTTTTAGTGGTCGGGAGTCAAACTGCCAGTTTGACTCCCGGCCCTTCTTTTGTTCATAACTTGGGCGACAGATGTCCAAATCAAGAATGCAAGGGCATTTTCGATATCTACGTTTCAAGACCTTTTCAACGACACCAAAAATATCCCAATAAAAAGTGTTTTGCCCCTTGATATCGAGCTCTGAACATTCGGGAGTCCCGGAGGACCCCAAATCCCCAACTTTTCCAAGTGTTGGGCTTCACCCCCACACTTGGCCAAGTGTGGATTGCGACATTTTTTATAACATGATTATCGTTGTTATTCCACGCCCACACACAACCAAGGTTGACCTTTGTTGTTCCATATGCTTGCACATGACCAAGACTAACCAAAAAGCACTTGTCGTTATGTGCCAAAGATCTCCCAAATAGTTTTTCTATGCTTGGTAACCATAACCAACATTGACCTTTGCTACTTCGTGCATGCACATGACCAAGATTGACCTTTGCTATAACCCAACTATGTTTTGTTATTCTATGACCACACATGACCAAAACTAATCCTTGTTGCTCCATGCTTGTACATGACCAAGACTAACCAAAAAATATTTGTTACTTTGTGCCAAAGACCATTCCCAAATGGTCTTTTTGTGCTTAGCAAGCACAACCAAGATTGACCTTAGTTGTTTTATGCATGTACATGACCAAGATTGACCAAAAAAACATTTGTTTGAGGTTACACATATGCCTCCCAAATGGTTTTTCAATGCCTACTTGCCCACATAAACAAGACATATTAAAAGAAGAAAATAATGAAAAGAAAACACACATAATGTTTCATTCACACCACTAAGATTGACAACCTTTGTTACTTTGTGCATGCATATGACTAAGATTGACCATTGCTCACCTACCCACACAAATGAGATGTACTAGAAGAAAACCAATGACCTTTGTTGCACATGACCAAGACCAACTGCCAATAAGATCAAACATTGCCTACCTACCAACAAATCAAAGTGGAGACACACCCTCCGAAGTGCTTTGTGCTTATAGCTTTTCATTTAGAATATGCCAAAGATGCTAAAGCTTGCCTACATGCCAAAAACGACTATTGAAGTTTTTCACTCGTCACTTAGAATATGCCAAAGATGCATGGAGCTCACCTACATGCCAAGGACAATTGTTGGAGCTTTTCACTTTTCATTTGGAACATGCCAAAGATACTTGGACCTCACCTACATGCCAAAGATAACTGGAGCTTTTCACTCTTCACTTGGAACACATTAAAAATGCTTATAGTTCACTTACATGCCAAAGACGTTTCAAATTCACCTACATGCCAAAGATGACTACTAGAACTCGTCATTCATCACTTGGAACATGCCAAAAACATTTAGAGCTCACCTTGAGTTTCATTTTTTATTCAATGGACAAACTTGCCTTGAGTTTCTTTATTTGTTCAACAAATAAACTTGTTGAGGAGGAGGAGGTCATCATAACCTTAAGCTTAAACTAAATTATTTACACAACTAATACACAATGGGAAATACATGACCATACAAAGCTACATACGTGTATGTGTTTATATGGATTTTACACACCCAAGATGAATTTTACCAGCTGTGTAAGTGTATGTGTAAGAAAAATGGACATGTAATTGTAAATCATTACATCTACATGTTTAAATATTTAATACTTATATTGTTGCCATGTATAATTTTTTTTTTTTACACTTATATTTACATGAGTTTAGTGTAAATATTTGTCAAATACATTTACATGGCCCCATGTAAATGTTTTGGGGCATGCAAGTGTTAATCTATATATTATATACCTTTACTGACCATACCTTCTTGCAAATCCATATTAATTAATTGTGGCTGCATCCCAAAGCTCAATTTTTATTTTATTTTTTCAATGGGCCATTTTTATTGGCCTTTCACAAAAAATCATGATATTTTTTATATTCCCCAAGCATTAGCATTTTTGACCAATATGTGACTATGGTGGTGCTATTCCAAGGAATATTTTGAATGCACATTTTGCCCCACTTCATTGCTTGAGTATAACTTTTATTCCTAAATTTATTCATCACCATTTTTGGCCTAAAATTTTACAAGAGCTTAGGTACTTATTATGAATCATATTAATTAATTTAATTAGTTGTGGTGCATCCCAAAGCATAAATGTTTTGATGGTTTGATGGTTACATGCACAACAATAGTGTTGATTCATAAGTCATGTAAAGAACTTGGAGAAATTTGCTAATTATATTTGGAGGACAACTTATACAATTGAATATCCCCACATGACAAATAAATATCCCATTTTTATTGATAGGTGTAAAATCCTTTTCACTTTTAAGGAGTAAGTGTAAGAATGGTCCCCCTCCTACACCTTGTGTTGTATGCATGTTTAATGCAAGGAAATGCCCTAAATAATGCACCCTTAAGGCCAGATCAATGGTTTGTTATTTTGGGAATGCCCAACCTAAACGCGTCACTCAATGTACAAATCAAAAAATTACCATTCTTTATATTAAACTTTGTTCACTATTTGTTGTG
This sequence comes from Sphagnum tenellum, assembly GCA_963921925.1. Lineage (NCBI taxonomy): Eukaryota > Viridiplantae > Streptophyta > Sphagnopsida > Sphagnales > Sphagnaceae > Sphagnum > Sphagnum tenellum. The sequence goes on from OY998155.1 coordinate 12,215,028, forward strand.
AGCTATTTTTTTTGCATGTTGTTTTTCAATAAAGAGTTTGTGACGACAGAATGTTGATCTTATTTTATGGATTTGTGAGTACACTTCACGAGGTAGGTTTTTATTTTTGGGTGTGCATCCCATCCTAGTAACCAGAACGAATGGGAAGTGAGATCTACTTATATGGGAACTTTGAAAGTAGCATAACATGAATGAGGGAAATTGGGGAATGTACATGAGGGAATTTTTTCATTTATATTATTGTAGAACTTTGTATAACAATTTTTTCTCTTGTTTAAACTTTCGGAGAAAGGTGGGAGTTTTGGACTTTTCAAGTTTCTTGTGTTAGACGGGAGCAATTGATGCAAATGGGAGAAGTAAGGTGTTTTGCTTTTGGTGGAATGTAATAAAGGAACCTTACTATAAGAAATTAAAAAAGAATGTGGAGGGATTTGTTTTGCCATTAAACAATTATGATAGGCCATAATAGTTTATGAGAGTAAAGTCAATTGTGTTGATGCAAAATGTTCTTTGGACTTATACAATAAGATTAGTTGTGTCATAGTAGAAAGGTTGATTAGGTTGTAACTTATTTTGTGTATTGAATAAAGATATAAAAGTATCCTTGAAAATAATATTAAGGAAAAAATATTTATTCCTCCTTTTTGTTTTGGGTGATAGGCCGATTAAAAGAAAACATTCCTTGCTGTGAAGATCTCATTTTTCATGCCTTGCAAATAGTGGAAGAAAAATATGCTAGCTACGGTGACCTCCAATTAGGGTATAATCACCCATCACTGAGCACATATTTATCATTTAATACTTTCTAATATTTTCATCATTCCTTAACCAAATTGAACAATTTTTGCGTCATTGGATGCAAAAACTAGAGGGTTACAAATGTTATTTGAATGTCATAATAAAATAGCAATGCAGAAAACATAGGACAAGAATGAGTGATAGTTTGCTTCATTTTTTTATGCTTAAGACCCTTCTCTAGTTCTAGCCCCATATCTTATTTTTAATCTTGTTTGAGTGATTTAAAACCAGATCCATGTGTCAACTATAGGCTTCAAAAAAATTCTTTGTATTCCAAAGGCAAAGAGAAACAATCAAAGATTTTAAGCTTTAAATCCTAATATGTTTCAATTCATGCATCACCAAACACTGAACTCACCAAACACCCCATTTGCCAAATTGAACAATTTTTGTGATGTTGAAAGTGCTAGGTGAAAAGATACAAATGTTCGTTGAGCTTTAGAAAATAAAAGAACAATGTGTGAGGATTTGACGTCCTTTGACTTCTTAAGTGTTCATTCACCAACCTATTTATCCTACATTGCAAAAAGCTATGCAAGTCTTTGTGGTTCACGATATAGTTTCTGCCTTATGATGGGTAAAGCTGAAGGGTGATGAATAGTTCCAAAATGCAAGACCAAACTCTGCCCTTGCCTCATCATAGGCCCTTATTTTGGACATCCCCCACTGTGGGGGCTTTACCATACAAATGAAGAAAAATAACTTCCAATTAATTTATTTGAGATCCACACTGCTGTGCATTACCAGTGATGATCAACTATATATATATATGGTTTTCAATAATTCATCATTATTAATTTCAATGTCAGGTTTAATTTAAATTAATATACATTTCATGGACATGAAAATATGCATATTAATTTGTTTTTTTATATCCATGTTGGTGGCAAAGAAAAAGAGTGAGGTAGTTATAAAATGGAGATAGTTATTAAGAAAGATGAGAAATAGTTATTAAGACAGTAATAGGAAATCAAAGTAGTTATTAAAAAAGAAATGAAATAGTTAGGCTTGAAAATGAGATAGTTATGTCTGAAATTGTCTTTGGAATGGGCCATGGATGACCATATGAAGGATTCCAAAAAATCCCTCATATACCAGTTCCAATCATCACTGGAATTTAAGGGGCGACTTATATGACAGAATTCTGATTTTTACAGTTTTGTCAGCGAGTTCCCCAGGACAGGGATCATTATCTGTAATGGCCTTGAAATGCAGAAATTGTTTGGGAGACTTGAATTTTTAATCATCTTTCCATCTTTACAATCAAGCTTTTTTCTCAGGTCTCTATGTTGGGTGAGGCACCCTCCTCAGGGGTTTTCAAGACTTTGGCATTGTCAAGCTTGACCCTCGCATTACAGTACCTCAATCTTGGAAGACCCTTGGGAGGGTGCGTTGCCCTTTACATAACCGGTTAGTGATGGGTGCCTTGCACTGCCATTGGCTGTGGAGGACTTGAGTTACAAGCCATAAACCGTGAGTGCACGAGCACCTGATTGGCCCACCTCATAGTCTAATCTCCATGCTCCTCCAGTGTGGATGATTGCTCTGTTCTAGTAAGCCGCACTAACCAACAAACCCTGTGAACACAATCAATTGGTGCCAATTTGTAACCAAGCTTGTGCTTGGTGTGGAGAATGACAGGTTACATTGGGTAATCAGCTCGAGCAGCTGGGTTATAACATATAATCTCATCTCATCATGTGAGTGACGAGATTATATGCAATAACCTGGCTGCTCAAGCTGGTTACAGACTCCATATATCCCTTAGCTACCACCTTATCCTAGGCCCCTTATTTTGGAAGTGCCCCCACCGGTGTACTTTACCCTTGGCACGATCCTCTAGGTTTGCCTTCTCTACCTTCTTGAATCCCTTTGTCTTCTTCCTTTCCACCATCTTTATTGGGCCCTGCCCCCACAGGGACAGGGTTGGATCCAACTTTTGGAAGTTTTACCTTTATAGAGCGAGTTTCACATTTGGCGAACCGGTTTCTTTGGTGAAAGTGTTTAGGCTTTTTAGATTGGAATGGATTGTTTTGGTGTTCAGAGTGTGGACAGTACGTAGATGTACAACAAATTATCTATTGGCAGGGCCAGCGTGTTTGTGATGCCTTGTTCTTGTTTCTTTTCCTTTCAGTGAAGTTACAAGTTCACACAAAAAGTATGTCTCGCACCGATTTTTTTGGGGTTGCAATCAGAAGACTCTAGAACGGACACACTTCTCCTAACGTCCATCCCAAGGTTGTCAGCAACACCTGGGAGCATCTAACGGTCCTAGATCTACGAGGGCTTGGTAACCCTAGAGTTTCTCCACAGTCTTGCACGATTGCCATCGCCAGTTTTCTCGTAGTACTGAGACGAACAGTCGATGGAAGAGACGAGGAGGGCGGCCTTTGTACCCTAGGTGGCAGAAGAGGATTTCTATCTATTGAGAGGTGAATGAGATAGTGAGGAATTATTTTTTGCAGGTTGCGCTTGAAGAAGGGCGAGGGGAAGAACTTGGGGTTTGTAAGCAAGGAAAGCTTGTTACCAAAATGACGACCTCGAGGCGGCTGGCTGACAGGAAGAGTGCCAAATTCCAGAAGAATGTGCTCAAGAGGGGATCGGTGCCGGAGCGCACCATCAAGAAGGGGAATTCCTATCCGGTAGGCCCTATAGTGCTGGGCTTCTTCATTTTCGTCGTGATCGGCTCTGCTGTTCTTCAGATCTTCAGAACGGCCACCAGTGGTGGCATGGCGTAAGCTTCATATAGAGAGCGCAAGCTTGTTGTCTTTATTGAAGCGTCCAAGGAAACTACCGTAGTGCAGGCATATCATATGGGTCTGTTTACGAGAGGGTTTAGAAGTCCTTAATTTGTATACATGTGAGACGTTTGATCTGTTGCCGACATTCGTGTAGCTCGATCTGACAAATGTAAGTATGACATGGGAATAACCTAATAAGTTGTGCGGGAAATACTCTAATAGTGGATTGTTTGTGGATTATGGAACTGGTTGATTTAGTATGGGTGTGATGATTTTATTGCATTCCACACAGTTCCACAGACATTGGTTGATTTGGGAAGCATTGTCTGTGGTCATGTGTGAAGACATGTTTCTGGATCCTTTGCATGTTTGAAATTGCCAGAAGGATTTTGCCCTTTGTGTTGACCATTGATATATGTCCTCCGGTTGTAAGAGAAAGAGAGATACATGTATATTTTGTGTGGAGAGTTCAAGTCCATGACTTTAAAGGGAGGTTGTAATATGCCTCTTCTGAAACCCTAACGCATTAGTTGTAACAATCTGTCTATTTTAAGACTGTAAAGAGGAGAAAATTGTGTGTAAGAAACCAATAGATCAAGCATTGTGGCTAGTTTCAGTGCATGGTGAGGGCCATGAAATCGCATGAGAGCTATCCGTGATGAGGACATCATTGTAGAAGAGTCGATTGTTCTCTTAGGACTCTGTGAGTTTGACTATCTTCATACATTTGCTTTCTCAAGGCAATCACCTCCTCTGTTTATAGTGTTCTTGTGAGGGATGTGAAGGTAAATTGCTGTCTGAATTTCTTAGGATGAGAAGATCATTACTAAGTTGACTTATATTAGTGTTAGCATCAGGGTCATCATACCTTGATATGGTTTCAACTTGCAGCAAATTCAGGTCTCCAGCAAGTCATTTGAGGGTGGTATAGTACAGTAGAGTGGTCATTCCAGCCAGTTACTGTACAGGAAAAAATAAAATCTAGCTATGTGGTAGGTATAAGTTCTCGTTTTGGATTGAGTAGTGACACAACTTAAGAGCTGTGGGGGCTTAGTATTGCAGCATTTGAGGGTGCGACCAGCCTGATGAGTCAAGCATTTCATTGTTGGGAGATGCCCTTTCAATCTATTACTAGATGTCTCTAGAGTCTTCTTCAATGTCTTGCAGGTCTGTGGGATGTCACCTTCAAACTCCACTTATTTGGGGAACTTCCATTCTTTGAACTTCATGCAGCATTCAGATATAATATCTATGGCATACATTTGCACAATGTTTGTGCCACTGGGCTTATCCCTAATCAAAATAAAGGGGAGACCACTTGGCCAATGGCCTGATTCAAGCTTATGGGGGCTTTGCAAGTAGTTTTGGGGAATAACTGCTAAAAGTGAGACCCTGGGATTTCGCTGCATTCCAGCTGCTCATTCTCAGTGGCATCAACTTTTCCTAGGACACAAATTATGGCTGTTGGGGATACTATACTGTTACAATTAGGTGCTAACATTGTGGATCTTGGAGCTTGTTTCCAGACAGTGATTTCATTTCCTGCATTCATGTAGTATTGTGCAATATTGCTGACAGTGAGCTGTAGAATCATCATCTCCTCTACATGTCTTTATGACTGGCCTCATAAGAAGTGGCAAATTAAGTTTTAGACGCCACTTATGCCACTTGCTCCGTAGGCCTCCGCGCCACATTATAAGTTTTTTTTATAACTCCGTAGATCACGTTATATAATGTGGCGCGTAAGTGTGGTCACTCCGCGCCACATTATAACTCCGTAGACCACATTTTTTTGATAGTTAAGGCGAAAATTGCATTTTGGGGTAGCAAGTGGCGCCAATCTTTGGCGCCGCGCCACTTTATATGAAAAGGATAAAAAGTGGCAAATGCCACTTATTATGAGGCCAGCTTTATGACCTTGTTATGTGTTTATTTTCAACTATGTATGTCTGTTGTGAAGTCAGAGCTCTGGCATGAAGCTTTGTAGCAGATAGATGCAGGAGATGAAACTTTTACCTGGGTTGATTCTTCCAGATTGAAACATTTACTTTCATGTAGGCAATTCTGAGGGTTCTTGTGAACATAGCAGTGTATGCAAGAGATACACTTTAAGGTTTAGGTTCATATTGACATCATGTCTGGAAATTGTGACTGGACAGACATACACATGATGGGTTCTACTACTGTAAGCCATATGTCAACACATGAACCTTCCAGCATACTTGCATCTCTGTCTTCACCCCTTGCAGCCTACTATATTGGCAAATTTGACCTGTGTACCAGGTCCCTGTGGCAAGATATTCAATACCAACATTGAACTTCATGGGGGGTGAAATCAGATCCTTGTGCAGTGCTTGGCTGCTTCTGTTGCAGGGTTGGTCAAATGTCCATAGAATTTTTTTGCTAGGTTAAAGGCAGCTGTAGAATGGTGCTTAGAATTAGGTTACTGGTAGTTTGTTGCTGTGGCAGCACCGTGATGTCAGGTTCCAATTCTGCTCCTTGCAGCAGAACATAAATATTGTTGTTTTGTTCTGCTGCATGTTCTTCTTTGCTAAACAACTGTGCATGGTGCCAATTTGACATCTGCGAAGTTTGATGGGGGAGGAGTTACATGCTCCATCCTTCAGTAGGTACAACCAGCTGCTGCCAAATTCAATCAATAATTCCGTGCTATTAATTCTTGCCATCTGCTGAATGGAAATTTAAGCAAACCTTTCAATCATGCAATATCTGCAATGTGTATTTTGGTGCATATGTTCTCAATACCTTAGGTGCCAAAAATGTAAATTTGCAGTCAATAGTTTCTGTACACCATGTTGCCTTTAGAGTTTGGAGCACAAATGTGATTTTTTTTAATAAACCTGAAACTGGAGATTATTTTATTTCTGAAAATGTGCTCAAAAAATGGTGTACAGAAATTATGGACTTCAAATTAAACTCTCTGAAGTAACCTTTGAGGATCAAGCAATACTACTTATCCCAGTTTTGAGGAAAGGATTTATTTCACAAGGAATATTGCGCTACATGATCAGTCTCTGCTACAAAACATTGTTACTATTACCAGAGTGAATCTGCAATCAACTAGCAAGAAATGGTAACCGGTGTTTTCTTTTGCTGGCTATGTATAGCCAAGAAGTGAAATAGAAGATTCAAAATGCTAAAATCAAGTCCTTTTCTATCTTCTCAATAGCCAGAATGAGACCATTTTTAAAAAATGCAGATTTCTATACATGATTCAAGTAGGTAGCCAAAAATATAGGAGGATGTTTAAATATTTTTATTTTCATATGTACGTTGTAGCCAAAATTGGCTAAATCTTGCTAAGGATGATCACCACTTGGGTTACATAAGAAAATTGACCAAAAAAATAAGTTGATGTGAACAAAGGTTCAATTAAACATTGGTGAGTGCATAAGAAAGTGTGAAACTTATGTTAGTTGTTAGAGTGTTGGAGACACCTAATCCCCAATAAGGCAACTTTGCACTCCTTTATTTATGTGGTTAAACCAAGTGACCTTTTCAAGGCATTTTCTTGGGTCATGGCTGATTGTAGGCTACAGCACTAACCTCTTAGGGTTTCTTTTCCAAATTTGTGATTGAGTCAAGTAAATGGCTATTATCAATAACAAGATGGAGCCACTTTTCAATATTATAAATATAAACATGTGAAGTAGAAAATTTCAGGCTTCCTTCTATATTCCTGACTACCTAGTTTGAAGCTAGCCCTATTGTGGCATGGAGAAATTCCAGTGTTTGGTGTAGTTGATGGCCGGGATGTGACATGGAATTGGGGCTTTAGGTGTTTTGGAGTACTAGGTGTTCATGAGTTGGGTAGTGCTAGAGTGTTTCTTTCTACCATTCTCACTTTCTCTTCAAACAATTTCACTATTTTTTGTCTTTCATCATTCAATAGAGCTTTTGTGTGATGGCTATTGTTACATGGAGAAGCTTTTGAATGCTCTACTCACTTACGATGTTGTGAGAAATTTGGGTTGTGTTTCATTGTTGTTTTGTTTGCTTGCTAACTTTTTGTGGAGTGGGAGACTTGTTCATGGGTTTTTTGTGATGTGTCTAGATTTGGGAAATGCGGTCTGTCATATGCAAGTTATGTTTTTGAAGGCTTATGGAAAATGACAACAAGCTTTAAGGACTCAAGTCAATGAAGCTAAATAGATTCTCCTCTTATGTTTTGGTTTTTTTGTGTGTTTTTATTGATGAGAAAAATGTTCACAACAAGTTGTAGGGTTTTTGCTTCTCTTGGAGTTTTGCTACATGTAGAAGATCATAATATATAGTTTGTTGAAGTTGTAACAAAATGTTTAAATCTAGAGGCATAGGGATGTGATGAAAGTCTTTAAGGGGTTTGAAAGCTAGTCCATAATCATTCCATTTCCTTAAGTTTGGTACTTGAGATTTGCTATGTTGGTTTTGGTTATTGGGTCTTGAAAGGAATGAAACTTATGTACATGGGAACTCCAAGGGAAGATGGATCCATGAGTGGGGAATCCAACATTTGAAAGAAGATAAAATTTCAATTTTTTTGTTGCACAAATGTTTGATGTGGGTTGTCCTCTTTTGCACAAACTTCTTGGGAAAGTTTTGAGATTAGGTGAATAAGGGGTTACTAGGGAAATTTTTATTAGTCACAATTGAAGGGATTTACAATTTAGATATGTTTTCAATTCTGTGGAACTAGGAATGTTTGGGATGTTGTGGGTTATGGTGATGGTTTATGTTTTTGGGATTAATATCAAAGTGGTTTGTTGTGATGGAATCATTCTAAGGATTAAGATAGCTCATGAGAGTAAGCTTGGAATGTTTTGATCCCATTTGTGCCTTAAAAAATAGGTTTTGGATTGTTGTTTGAATAAGGTAGTAAGGCTATTTAATATGAAAAACTCTATTCTTGCATATGTTTTGTTATGTGTTTATCATTACTTGTGTTAATGAAATTGGGCAATTTACCCTTGTTCTTTTTGTTATAGGGAATCATTGAATATTTGTAATTAGTGGATCAACATTTCCCATTAGTGTGAACCCTTGTATGTGTATTATGCATGGATATCATTTTTTGGACCTCTAGATGCTTACTAAGGTTGACATGGTAGTTTTAAAGTGTTTAACATGAACATTGTTTGAGCCTACTTCAGTTGTTTTTGTTCCTTTTAAGACATGTTAAAATTTGTAAGCATTAGGTAGATGTAATGAATTAAACTCAATGTGGGGCTCAATCTTGCAAAGGAAATAAGTGCACACACACGAAAGTTAATGTCAATTTTGTAAAATGTTGTTAAGGGGGTATGATGAGTAAATGGTTTGGATGAACAAGGCATCTGGATAGGGATTGATCATGGAACATTATTAGTTTGAATTTTGAATTCTTGTTGTTTTTGGATCATGGTGATGCGACTTGGGACTAGCCAAAGGGCAGAAGCCTTAGACACACAATTTTGGGAGAGTAGGAGGAGCTATAGGTACTTTGTAGTAGAAAATCACAAACTTCATTTTTCAAATACCATGGATTTGTTTTGTTGTTTTGAATTTCATATCAATAAAACATAGAATTTTGCTATATATCTGATAGAATTTTCAGTAAAATAGAGAAGTACAAATAGTGAATTTTATGTTCAAATTATTTTGTGAATTTTTTGTAGTATCAAAATATGATGAAATGAATTGTAATTTTGTTTCTGATGTATTTTGAAATGTAGATTTTGGTTATATGAAATATCCATGAATCTTATGTTTCAGTGAATGGAAAAATTTAGTGTGTTAAAAATCAAAGCAAAAATGGTGAATGTATGCATATGAAGTACAAATCTATTGTTATAATTGAGTGGAATGATTTGCTAATAATTAAATTCACTTCTACCATTTAGCAACCATTTCATGGGGATTTTTTAAAAAATAATTATTACAATAATGAACATGTTTTTCTATAGTTTTTGTTGTTGTACTATAAATGAAAAAGTTCAAATGAATGATTTTGTTTTTTAATTCAAAATTTAAAGGGGTCTGTTAAAAAGTATCATAAGTCTAAGTGATTGATGTTGTAAAGATTATAAAGTGATATGCATACTCTAAAGACAAAGGATTGTGAAATAAGATGAATCAGATGGTAACCTGGAGTTTACAACGATAATTGGTCTTGGAGGAAGATCGTCAAGTCATTAAAAGATAAACATATGATAATCTTGACAATGGAGAGGAATATGTAAGGCTTACAAAAACCCCATATTGAAATATGATGTTGGACAAACAAATTCTAAGAACAAAGGAAAGACTTGCAAGGCACATGTTGTTTCTACCACAAGAAGTGGTATGACATGAAATATGGATTAGAGGCTTTCATAGAAAACACAATTACAGATGACGACCTCGATGGAGAGATGAAGTCAACTATTCATCCACATGAGTGGGTGCAGTATACTTTTCAATTGTAATATGTGGTTTAGAGTCATAGAGATCAAGACTGAGCAAAGACTTTTGCAATACTTGATAAATCGCAAGGAATCTCAAGTCCAAAGTTGGTGACTAGCCGAAGAAGGGATGTTATAGGAGGTATACAACCTAGCTTTGTGTATCAATTAGCTTCTAGATTACTATGAACTAATGGAAAACTAGGAGGTGGAAGAAAACACCAATATTGATGTACTTGAAGAGACTAAAGACTATTTCCTACGATGATCTAAATATGTAGAGGCATATGTGAATGTGTTGGATGAAGTATTGTAGTTGTATTCAAATCAAAGGAATTTAGAGTTGGATCAAACAAGGTACATAACTGAAACATGGGATCATGAATATGTGGATTTGGAACTAATCAAATTATTTTCAAGAGTCTATGCATTCTATGAAGAAGAAGGACATTCAATCATGGATTGTCCTTTTATGCCTTTTCACATCAGAACATGTATTACTAGACATGTGGAGGTACAAAATGAAGCAAGAACATTAATGGATCAATCATGGGCATAGGAAGTAGGAATTCCTATAGTCCAGAACAAACCGAAAGGCATAGAGTTGGGAAGTCAATTGGGACTACAAAGTTGATAGATTCGTCCATCTATTCATATTAAAAGCAAAGAACTATAGGTTTATTCACATCCACATTCTGCACCACAAAAGATACCAATGGGTAACCACAGATTGGAACATTGTCAAACTAAAATCAATAAAACTTCACCAAGAGTGTTAGAAGCAACAATTGCTAAAACTTGAAAACAATTTGCTAAGATAAAGGTTATTCAATCATTTAATAAGGTAATAACAACCACAGGAGTGGACACGGTTGTTGCGCCCAACACAAATGTTGCCAGAAAAGGAGTAGTTATTAAACTTGCAGTTAATTTGGGTCATGGATTAAGTGGATTTCAACAAAAAAGAGTTTTGAATAGAAGTTCGAGATTACCAACAATGAATATTGGAGTTGTCGAGACATCACAAATGATGTTTATTAATCCAATAATGATTATTCATGTACATAGAACCACAAATCAACCATCGATGAGTTCAATAGCTGTTAGAGGGTACATAAATATAGATATAGAAGATCCAAAAGGAGGGCATCAAGAACCATTTGTCATAACTCAAGGAATTTTTGACCATAGAAATTGCCATTTTGTGAAGTTAAACATGGTAGCTCTTTAGTCTTTTGATTTAAAAAAAGATGTTGACCTGGATGTTCATGTTAGAATGTTCAATTTTATAGTGAAAGCAAATGTAGAAACTTCTAAAAAGTATATTATCAATGTATTTAACTATATGCTAAGAGATACAAGATTAGACTTGGTGCCATGATCATGTGTTAGAATTTTTTGATTTTATTTTTCGGGAGCTTACATAGGCATTTTGCAAACATCATTCGAAGATTCAAAATGAGGAGTAAATATACATGGAGCTTAAGAACATGAAGTAGGAGGAGACTAAGAGGGTGGAGGTTTACTATGAGTAGATTCAGAAGTTGGCTCATGGTTTACAAGTACCAACCATAGATAATTTTTTGACTACTATGTTTAGAGAGGGTCTGCAATCATACTTTAGGATTGCAATTGTAGGGACAAAGCGATCGACACTTCAACAACATAAGGAGGCAATGATGTTGTGTGAAGAAATGATGATTACTACCGAAACAAGGAGTGCACTATCAGTACCACAAAATACAAAACATGCAACACCACAAAAAAAAAAAAGTAATATAAGGAAGACAGATAAGTTTTGCACAAATTGTGGCATGATTAATCACGATGTGGATACATGCAAAAAGAAAAAAAAACATATTATATTAGTAGCTACAAAAGCAACCCAACCTAGCCAAAAGCCTTAGAAGACATCTTTCTATCCTTGTCACATTTGTGGTTTGAATGGACACAAGATGACTAATGCACCCCCAAGCTACTTGATGGACTCAACTGCAAGTCTAAAGGTGAAGACATCGAAAGGAGAAAAAGTTGGGGCGCACTCCTTAACTCGTAACACTTCGGGGGTAAATAAGCGTGCTAGAGTTCCGAAATGGGACTAGGACAAGCGATAAGCATGTTAATTATTCACGTGGATTTACACAAACCAAACAACAAGTTGGTTAGTGCAAAGTTAATACACTTTTGGTGCATGGATGAGCCATGGGCAAACACGAACTCACAAGACTCACCATGGCCCAAACTTGGGGGAAGCCACCACCTTCCCCCTTATAGTATACTCTATGCTTAACCATAGGACCAGCACCCAAATGTCATTTTGTCCCGAAATTCCCGTGACTTTGGAGGCCCATAACTTTGTGTGTAGACCTTTGATTGAGATGAGGTTTGAAGCAAAGTTGTAGCACTTGTCAAGAAATTTTTAACGGTATGTGGCATGCCACCTAAACATAAGGAAGTTAGGGCAATTCCTGACTTTTAGTGGTCGAGAGTCAAATTGCCAATTTGACTTTCGACCCTTCTTTTGGCCATAAATTTTGTTTAATTACCCAAATGGCTCATGCAAGCTCATTTTAGACATTTACATTACAAGAACTTCCTAATGATATAAGGAAATTTTTAATCCAATTGGTTTTGACCCCTGAAATTACTCTTTCAAGATTCGGGAGTCCATCGGAAGTCCAATTCCCAAAGTGGGAGCTCATTTGGGAGTGCAAAGGTTCATTCCTTCACATTCTCCTACATTCCTAGGAGCATGAGATGTGGTTCCTGAGATTCCTTTTTGGCTTGCACCTTTGCAAGCCCTTGCTTTGGTTGCAAGCCCAAGGCTAGGGTTGCGACAATGATAAACTGTCCAAAGTTTATTAAGATGCAATATATGTTTGATGAGAAATTTGTGATAGTAGTAGAGGTTCAACCCATTACTAAGACACAAATAGTCACTGTGGATGTGAATGTTGTGGATATGAATGTTACAACAAAAAGTAAAGCAACTGAAGAACATGTGTTCAAGGATAAAGAACCAAAGAAAACAAAAAGTGTTGTTGACTGGGAGAAAGGATAATGGTTGAAGAAGTCAATGGTGGAGATAATTCAATAGATTCAAAAGACACAAACCAAGTTAGAATGGCAATCCACATCCATGGAGGGATGGAACACAACTTGGCCGAATATGCCAAATATTATTCCTATGGAAGCATAAAAATCTTAGGAGGTAGTGAATTCACAAGAAAAACTGATCATAATAAAAGGGATTTTTCTAAACATTGGTAAGCAGATGCTAGAAACAAGTTATACTTTGAACTTATGACAATTGCTTAAAATAACTCTTGAATTAAAAAGATATTTGTGGCAAAAGTTAAAATTAGAGAAAACTCAGAATGTTAGTAGAGCAACCACATATAAACAAGTTGGTTCTTTAGTACTAGAGGTAGGAACAACTATTGTAGCTATAAGTAATCATATGGTAGTTATCCAAGTACATATTGAGAAGAATACAATAGAGGATGTGTTGTTGGATGGAGGTTTTGGAGTTAATATTATTACAAAACAATTAAGATTGAGGTTAGGGCTTCCAAAGCCTAAACCTACACCATATAATCTAAGAATCATAGAAATAGCTCTAGAAGATAAGGTATATTCGAAGAAGTATTATAGTCATCAACCATGGAATGTTATAATGGATGAAACTCCAACAAAAATCAAAGCACAAGAATTCGAAATAGCTGGATGGACATTAATTTAAGATCAATAATTGATGAAGTTCAATTTGGGAACTAATGTAGAACCACATATGGTGAAGATTAATGCATAGCTAGAAACATGTAAGGTGCTAAAAGTGGAGCATATGTTGAAGGAATTCAAAGATGTTTTTGCATGGACATACAAAAATTTGAAAGGAATTCCACCAGAGTTAGAATAACACAAAATTGAGTTGGACACTATTATACCATTAGCACATCAAGTTAAGTACATCTTAAATCCAAATTATGTTACATCAATCAAACATTATACAAATAAGTTGTAAGCAACTAGATTCTTTTAATCTATAAAAAAGGTTACATGGTTGTCACCCATAGTAGTAATGCCTAACAAAATGGCAAGCTAAAAATTTGTATAGATTTTAGATAACTTAATGTAACCACAAAAAAAGAACCATACCCATTACCTTTCACAAATGAAGTGTTGAACACAATAGAAGGCTATGAAGCATATTCTTTCTTAGATGGATATTCAGGATATCATCAAATTTCTATAGCTTTAGAGGATAAATATAAAACTACATTTGTTATAGACTTGGGGGTTTTATATGGAAGGTGATGCCATTTGGAGTGAAAAATGGACCTCCAACATATCAGAGAGTTGTTACAAAAACTTTCAAAAAACTATTTGGACATTTTTATGAAGATAATTTTGGATGACTTTATAGTGTATAATGAATGGATAATCATTTATAGAGGTTCAAATTATGTTTTCAAAAGTGCAAAAAATATGGCATTAATTTAAATCTAGACAAATGTGCATTTATGGTATTTTCAGGATAGATCTTGGGTTTTATTGTTTCCAAAGAAGGGAAATTACCAGATCCAAAGAAAATACAAACAATAGTAAACATGCCATTACCCAAGAATCCACAACAAATTCAAGTATTTAATGGGCTGGCACAATTTTAGAGATGTTTCATAAAAATCTTTACTGCTATTATAACACCTATCACTAAATTGACCAAAAAAATAAAAACTTTTCTTTAGACAGAGGAATGTTAGAAGGCTTGGGAATTAATCAAACATAAGTATATTGAAGCATTGATATTGATATCACCAAACTAGTAGGTGGAGTTTCATGTTCATACATATGCATCCTTATTAGTTACGAGGGCTATATTGTCTCAAAATGTAATAGGGAAGAGTGATCAACCAATAGTGTATGCTTCTAGGCTTTTGATCAAAGTAGAACAAAATTGTAACAAAACAGAAAAAAAGCTTTAAAAATGGTCTTTGCTTGCACAAGTTCAAACATTACTTGTTGGGCAATAAAATTTTCTTTTATGTGGATCATATGGCATTGGACTATCTGGTCAACAAACCATAGGTTTTAAGGAGAATAACTATATGGTTGTTAATGTTCCTAGAATATGACTTCACAATTGTGTATAAACTAGGCAGAACGCATGTAGTTGCAAATGCATTATCAAAATTATTAGATATTACAAAACCCACAAGTGTGTTTGATCAAACCACATACGCAAGTTTGTTTTATACAAGGCTTGAATGGTTGAATGATGTATATGAATTTTTGAGAACAAGACATATTGATGGCATGTTATCGATGTAGCAGAAGCAGAGATTGGTTAGGAGAATAAAGCCTTTCACATTCAAGAATGGTGAATTGTACAAAATGGGCCAAGACAATAGACTACAAAAACATTTGATAACTACAGAAACACAGATGGTGATGAGAGAACTACATGAAAGACCATAAGGACGACATTTTGTAACTCAAATAACAAAAAGAAAGATATTGGATACTGGATATTGGTGGCTAACTATCTATAAAAATGTATATGATTATTATAAATCTTGTGATGCATGTCAAAGAATAGGAGGATTGGCAACTCAAAGTCTTGCAAATATAGTCATAAGTCTTCCAAAGGAACCATTTATGAAATGGGGATTTGATTTTGCGGGGCCAATTAAGCTAACATGAAGATATATAGGAAACAAATAAATTTTCATAGCCATAAATTATGCTATCAAGTGGGTGGAAGTATAAACATTGAAACCTAATATTGTAGTAATCACAACAAAATTTATGTATGAGTGCATCATTAATGAAATGAACTCCCTAATATGTGATTATAGTCAAAGGACATGTGAGTTCTACAACCTATTATCTGTAGGGGAATGGGCAAGTTAAGTCTATTAACAAGGTATTTGGGACATGTGAGTCATACCGACACAACCATGTGCGGTAGTCTCGATTTTTTAAGAGTTACTTCGGGGTTATTTGAGTGCGGTAGAGTTATTAAGGGCTTTTAGCAACTTCACAAGGAGTGATGCATGTGCTTGGTGTGAAGGGGGTTTTGTTTTCTGGAATGCGTTATTGGTGGGTAAGGAGGAAGGTCAGTTCTTTTCTTCAACAGAGGCTAATAGCCATAGTTTTAGAAACCTTGTTGCGTAATTAGGGGTGACAAATCTCTAGAGGGTTGGGGGTAGAAGTAGGCATCAAAACTTACAATGTTCAACACTACATTTGTCTTGTTACGGTATTTAGGAAGTAGCAAGCATATTAGAAATTCTTGAAGCAATCAAAGGGATGTCGATGAAGGGGTTAATAGAAGTAGTGCAATCTTCAAGTCGTTGAACATGAGGATAACTCAAGACAATTCAACAATTAAATAAATAGTATGATAGTGTGCCAACAGCAATAGGAATCTGATGATAACTGAAAACTTTATTTATAATAAGGTTGAGCTCAGCAAGAAGCTGCAAGTACATGTGAAATCAGGAGCTGTGCCTTAGTGATAGTTCACAACTGCAAGAAGTCGAGGATGCGTCGGATGGTGCGAACTAGGTAGTCCGCCTTGCTGTTAGGAGGGAGGTGAAGAATCGGACCGCGCAACCAACGATAGTGTCCAACGCCGGGAACTGAAGACCAAGCGAAGATGGAGGTGTCTTCGGTTTCATAACAACCTTCACAAACGGTTTCAGGTTCGTCACCGGAAGCAAGATCGACTTGTAACAAGATCACCAGGGTGCGGGAGTTTGGCGAAATGCGGTAATACCAAGCTCGAGGAGGTTCAACTTCGAGACGAGCGCGCACCTCTCGAGGTTCGAGTTCTGATGGTGGAGAATAAGGTGGAGATCTGGTGAGAGTTTGTAAGTAAGGGATGTGAATAAGGATAGATTTGAAGGTTAGGATTTAGAGAAACTTCACAAAACCCTCTCGGGTTTAGTGGTGTAACTCCTTGCTGTTTTAGCTGCAGAACCCAAAATTTTGTAGGTAAATGCGTCTACTAGTTAGCTTTCCAAAGAGCTATAGCAAGTTGAATTTGGACAATCTGGGTGGGAGAAAAAATTCTCCAAGTGATTGGTGGTCTGCAGTTTGGTTGAATCAACTACTTCCTCAAAATCCTCTCGGGTTTTATAGCATGGTTTCTTAGTTATTTAGCTGCAGATCTTGAAACTTGGTAGGAAGGTGCGTCTACTAATTAGCTTTCCAAAACACTATAGCAAGCTGAATTTGAACAATCTGGGAGTGAGAAAAAATTCTTTAAATGATTGCTAGTTATAGCCATGTTGAAAGAAGTGTTGAGTTCACAAAAGTTTGTTTAAAGAGCTAGTTGTTTAACTTAAGGTTCTAGGATCAGGGGATTGTGGGGATCAAGGTAATAATAATAATAATAACAAAATAAAAATAAAATAAAATACATGGCCATCAATGTTAAGTTATGAAAGATGCATGGGCGGTAGAGAAATTTGAACTTCAACTACAAACGCAATCTAGTATCTAGAAGTACGCTCGCTTTGTCTTTCACCGGTAGCATTTATACTTTCAAGTATAGTCACCTTGTAGAACCGGGGGTAGAGGGACAAAAGTTACCTCACAGGACATTGTTGACCAAGTTAGTTAGTGAGAATA
The DNA here is from genome assembly GCA_963921925.1 of Sphagnum tenellum. Classification (NCBI taxonomy): domain Eukaryota; kingdom Viridiplantae; phylum Streptophyta; class Sphagnopsida; order Sphagnales; family Sphagnaceae; genus Sphagnum; species Sphagnum tenellum. The sequence continues at coordinate 12,232,624 of OY998155.1, forward strand.
AAATAGATTGGGATGAACATTTATTTACAATGTTATTTTCATACATAATTGCATACAAAGTAACAACAAGGTATAAACCATATCAATTAGTGTATGGATTACATCCATTGATGCCCACATAGTACATAGTGCTAGTTGTTGGTGGAAATGAGAGAGATAATACTTCAATGAAAGTTTTAACTAGTAGAATTATAGAGTTGGGGAAGTTGTTGGAAACTAGAATGTAGGCTACATAAACTATAGGAATTTAGTAATGGAATAGAACATTATGGAGTCAATAAAAGAACCCAAAAAAACAATTTTGGTGATTATGTTCTATAGTTTCCAAAGGGTAATGAATCACACCTAGGGGAGTTTACTAGGAAATGGTTTGGACCATATAGAGTACAATATGTGTTGCCGAATAGAATTGTGTTGTTCGTGATGATTGAAAAGTTTGAAATTAACCCTTTGTTGGTCAATGTGAATAAGTTCAAACCTTATAAGAATATGGAATCTGAGGTTCAGAATTAAGAACAATAGATGTCTATATATTGGGAATAAAATGTAGGTGGCGTTCACGTGGAAGATTCTAAGATGGAAGAGGAAAATGAAAACTATGAAATCTAGAAACCACAAATTTGACATACTAAAGATGAAAAACAAATGAAAGATCTTGAGGTCAATATAGTGTTGATTTTCAATATATAGATGACTAGCAAATCCGTGAGTGATAATTGTAATAATGAAGGATTTGGGATGTAGAAATTTGAAAATAATTTGTTAAGGGTATTGACTAAATCAATGGAAATATTTGCCCAGTCATCCAAGGTATTCACACAAACATCAAATTTGTTGGAACATGCAACAAAAAAATTGGTATAGTCGATAAATGTAATGCCATAATCAACAAATGGGTTAACATAGTCAATAGATCAATGGGCACAATCAATAGAAGTTATATAGGGTGAACAAAATGGAATTTGTACAAATAATGTAAGGAGATTAGGGATGTGGACTAATCGGAAGATGGAATTTGAAGCATTCATTTTTAATGATGTTGTGGAGTGTTTACACGTGGTTGTACAAAGGACACATAAACTTGTAGTATGAAGATCATGCATTAACTAAAAGATGATGAACAAGTAAAAAGATGAATGTGATGGGCGAGAACCAAGGACGAAAATAAATGAAGTAACCATTGAAAACAATTTACATTTGTTGCTAGAAGTTGTGCATGTTTTCAAAGTTTTGGAGTTCACAGCAACATGAATGTAGAGTGTGCAATTAAAAAACTATAGAAAATATCAAAGGAAAAGGAAGCATAGAGGAGTGAGCACAAATGAAAGCAAGAGGAGGAGGCAAAATTGTTGAAAAAAACAAAAGCAAAAGAGGAGATGAGAAGAGCAAAGTGTGAAGGTGTGTTGAATATTTAGCTATTGGTTATAAGGTCGTCACTGCATTCATCATCATCTTTGGAATATGTAAAAAGGAAGGTGTATAATGAGAAGATGAAATTTGCGCAAAGGATAATTCATGGTATAGATGTGACTCACACATCTGTAGTTGATTTTTTTGCATAAAAGCAGAAAATGTTGGCATGCAAAAGTAAAAAGGACTAGGAGTTACATTGGTAAATTCGATGTTCATTGAAGAACCAAAGGAAAACAAAGCTGTGGAGTAGCACTTTGTGGAAGCACACAAAACGTAGATGGATGCAAGGGAAAAAAACGTTGTTGAAGCGGAAGTACATCCATCCATAGAAGTGTAGGTGGAAATACAACAAACCACAAATGACGCACCCCCAAACTCCTTGAAAGACTCAAATGTGAGTTCGAAGGTGAAAACAGTGGAAGAAAAAAGAGTTGACATACGTTCCCTAACTCGCAACACTTCGTGGGTAAGAGCGGCATGCTGGAGCTCCGGGATGGGGAGTAGAAAGAGTGATAATTCTCTATGATTAATCATGGGGGTTGCATCCAAATGTCATTTTGTTTTGGGACTCCCAAGTTGAGAGTCCTAAAACTCCAAAAATTGGGACTCCTAGAACTTTGGAGGGTCATAACTTCTTGTACATACCTCCAATTGGAATGAAGTTTATAGCAAAGTTATAGCCTTTGTTGAGGACTTTCCAATGATATATGGCATGTCATTTGCACACACATATTTCAGGGAGATTTTTGGCTTTTAGGGTTGTGAGTCAAATTGGCATAATTTCTTTTGATCATAACTTGTGTTTTAAGTATTCAAATGGGTCATGCAAGCCTATTTTAGACATCTATGTTTCAAGAACTTTCCAATCGTTTAAAGAACTTTTTAATGCAATGAGCTTTGACCCTTGAAATATCTTTTTGAAGATTTGAAATTCCATTGGGATTCCAACTCCCAAAGTGGGAATCCACTTGGGAGTGTGTGGGGTTCATTCCCTCACACTCCCAAAAGTGAAAATGTGACCCCTGGGTTGCACTCTCGGCCCACACCTTTCTATGCCTTTGCCTTGGTCACGAGCCCAAAGCTAAAGTCATGACAATAGAAGTGCAAGTGATGGTATAAACACAACAAAGGGCGATGGAGATGGAAAGATGTGAATTGAAAGTTGAGGCAAATAAAAGACACACAATTATGTACAAAATTACACTTTTGGATAAAGGTATTAAATTTCAAATCTTGAGCGATTCATGTGGACATAGAAAAAACAAAATTATGAAAGGCATGTTGAGCAAATGGAAAACTAGAACGATATTGTTGATGAAAAAGATTGGGCTTCTAAGGCAAGGTTTGTTCTTTTATTTTTGATGGATTGGCAAGCACCGCTGCTTAATGTAATGTTGGAATTTTTTAACACATTCTTGATCAAGGGCGTAGATATCTATTTTGGGCATAAGGATAAGGTGTATGTAATTAATAAACAAATGATTGTAGATGTCTTTGGAGTGTGTGCAAAAGGGTATGTAGAAGAATTGAAAGGGCAAGTTAGTAAATCACTAGCAATTTAGGCATTACATGGTTGTAAACTTGCATTTGCAATTTTTTTTACAAATAAATGGAATGCAAAAAGTCTAGGTTTGCCATATTGTCAAATATCCTACCATTTATTAAAAGGATAAAGTACAATATTTTAGCAACAAGAATGTTATTACATTAGTGAAATAGAAAAGGGGCAAAGGTAAATTGGGCACATATTATATTCAATAGTCTATGTAGTGAGCTGAATAGGTGGCATAAGTATGTTAAAAAGAATAAGAGGGATAAAAAAGATACCTATCAATCTACCTTGGTATTGGCAAAATTCTTTAAATATTTGTTTGTGCATCAAAAGGAAAATCCATAGAAATCATCAGCCAAGGTTAAAAAGAACTAAGGAGGTAATGCAAAAAACATTAAAAAATAAAAAGAAAGTTGTAGCAGATTTTACAAGAAGTGCTTTTAAAATGAAGAACAAAGTTGAGGAAAAAGGAGTATTAGGCTCAATAGTGAAAAAGGAACAAGAAACCACATAAGTAAGGGCACGCACAAAAGATGATAAAGGGTAGAGTGGAACCTTTTACAATGTTAATAGTGGTACATGTAATGCCAATAGTGGTACAAGTAACCATATAGACTATAGAGGTACCTCAGATGACATCTCCACAAAAGGGATAGCTGAGGGAGCTAAAGTAAGAGGTACCATAGATAACATCTCCACAAGAAAAATAGTTGAGGGAACAGAGCCAAAAAGTTAAAAGGGAACATGACATAAGGTTTCCAAAGGGTGTGGAGCATCTGCACTTTGACATGTATATGAAGATTGGATGGAGACCACTATAAGTCCATAACATTTCCAAACATTTACAACATCATTTGCAACATCAACAATAATAACAACAACATACACAAGAAGGTTTACATGCTACTAGATTATAGATGGAGAGAGTGGAGACACACCCTTCTTTGTAGTGTTTGGACCATTAAAAATATAAGTACCAGGTAGTATATTAGGATATGTAGAGGGATTTCCATTTGAATTTGAGCTGGGGAGCAGATTGGTGCAAGAGATGGGATCATCTATAGAAGGATCCAAAAATCTCACCACAAACAAATACACCAAAGTCTATGTTTTGACATATTTAAAATTGGTGAATTTAAAATATGTATTTCTGCTGTAATCTAAAGAACTTAGAAGAAAGACAACAAAAACAAAAATAAAAAAAGTTGTCGAAGGAAAAGAAAGAGTATTAGAAGAATTTGCAACACTTGCAAATACATTTGGAGATTGCACAAGAACAAAAGAAGAGTATGGACCCAACTGATGTTAAGAAAATACTAGAGGATTATGAATAAATGTTGTAGTATTATACCTTGATGAAGATGAAGAACAAGATGAAGGATTATGAGATTGATTTTAAGGAATGGTGGGAGGTTGCAAAAGAATATTTTTTAAAGGAGTTGGAAAAGAATCTGGCTTAACATAGAAAGATGTTAAGAATTATGAGGTACAATTTGGAAGTTTATCAAAATAATTTTCCAAATTTTATACGTGGTAGTTTAACAAGTACAAAAATATTGGACTAGGATGAAGACACTAAAGTAGGGCCTAGTGGAATAGCTTAGAAGGAGGAAGTGCAAATTGAGGAACCAAAAGAGTTCAAAAGTGGAGTAGCTTAGAAGGAGGAGATACATGTAGAGAAACCACAAGACCTCAAATGAGGGGGTCAAAAAAATAAAGAACCATAGAGAACTCAAGAATAAGGACAAGTTGAAACTATTCCAACAACAAAAGAAGAGGTATTTAAAATATAGCCTTTAGGAATATAACCACATATTAAGTTAAGGAGGTCAGAAATGTAGAAACAAAGATACAAGTCAGAATTGTAGAACTAGAGGTGGGTATAAAACCATTAGTTGTTATATAGGTTGAGACTATAAAAATTGTAATAGAGGAGACAAATGTTCAAAAGAATACAAAACATTTTCATTTCATCTTCTATCATTTTACAATGAGTTCAGGGATGTAAGCCAAAGTATAGAGGGGGTAATGTTAAGGGGGTAGGATGAGTACATGGTTTGGATAAACAAGGAATTTGGATAGGGACTGGTCATCAAACATTGTTTGTTTAAATTTTGAATTTTGAATTCTTATTATTTTTGGATCATGGTGATGTGACTTGGGACTGCCCAAAGGGGAAAGTTTTAGGAAGAAGGAGATTCTTAGACACAAATTTTTGGGAAAAAGTAGGAGCTATAAATACTTTGTAGTAAAAAACCACCAACTTCGTTTTTGAAATACCACAAATTTGTTTTGTTGTTTTGGATTTTATTTCAATAAAACATAAATTATGTTGTAATTCTAATGCAGTTTTCAATAAAATAAAGAAGTAGAAACTTCTGTAGTGATTTTTATTTTCATATTGTCGTGTGAATTTTTTGCAGTATTAGAATATGATGAAATGAATTGTAATATTTTTTTAAATGTATTTTTAGATGCAAATTTTGGTTATATGAAATATCCATGAATCTAATGTTTCATGAATGGTAGAGTTAAGTGTGTTAAGAATCAAGGTAGAAATGGTGAATGTTATTAATTGAAGGACATGTGGTATATTGGTTTAGGAATGATTTTTTTTGAGTGGAAGGATTTGTGAAATATGAATCTAATACATAACATTTTACCACTTACTCACCTTCATAAACAATCCACTTCTTCAAATGACAACTTGTGTAAAGCTTTTTTTGTTAGATTTTGCAAGGTTGAAAGATGGATGAAAAATGAAATTGGTGGGATATTTTTCTTCATTTTCATCCATTATTTTATTCATTTTACACTTTTTCATATTATCCAATTTCCTTGACTAGGTTCATACATGTTGTGCAACATTTTGAAATTCATGTATTGTACCGTTTCCTTGGATTGTTTAAATATGTGTGAGTCAATCCATTGTCCAACTCAAATGTGTTTATCCATTGTCCCACTTTTGGAATTGTTGAAGTTCCTCAACTTTTTTCATTGTCCCACTTCCTAAATTATCCAAGCTGCACAATTTCATTAGTTCTCCAACTTTATTTTAATAATTCCATTGCCCCTTTCCGTTGAATTTTAAAGGTTCATCCATTGTTTAACTTCCCAAGGTTTATCCATTAATGTTCAATTTCTTTAGACACTACTACAAATCATGACTTTTTTCTATTGGAAATTTTGACCAAAAAGTACCTCTGTAGGACTTTGGTAAAAAAAAACCACTCAATCATTTTGATCAAGTCGTTTTTGAACCCTTGACCTCTTTGGCCACATGTACTTACCAAGTCTTTAACCAATTCACCACACTTTTATGTTGTGAAATTTGTGAAACTTTGTTATTAACATCTTCCATTTCAAATCTTTTCCAACATTCAAACTCTGAAATGTATTTTCTTCTTCATGTTTTATTCAAATAAAACAAATAAATAATTTTTTTCAAGATCTTTCAAATATCTATTCATTGATGTTCACAATAATGTATAAATTTTTTAATGATTTGTGAAAAACTTTCTTGAAATTGAATTGCGTTCACAAATTCAACTTATGCTTTTCCTTCAAGATTTATAGTTGTGTGTACATGTAAACTTGGTAATAACTATTGAGTAAGAACCAATAAGGATTAGGTAGTACAATTAGTATGTAGTAGCTCTAAAAACTAGGTAGTAGCCAGGTAATATATGGTATCTAATTAATAGACCTACCTAGCTACTTAAATAATAACGTGTAGCTAGTTAGTAAACCTAAATATATTTTAACTACCTAGTAAATTAGTAAGTAGTTAGGGAGGTAAGTATAGGTAGGTAGGTATAAGTTGGTATGTAAGTAGACCTAAGGTAAGTAAATAGGTTTAGGTGGGCATGTATGTAAGTAGGTTGTTAGGGTATGTAAAGAGTTAAGGATGTATGAAGATTGTTAAGGTGACTAAGTAGGTAGGTAAGTAGGTAGGTTGGCTAGCTAATTGTTTAAGGTAGGTATATAAATAAGGTAAATAGGTATAAGTGGGTAGGTATGTAAGTAACTTGTTAGGGTATGTAAATAAGTATGTAAATATGTTGTTAAGGTATGTAGGTAGGTAGGTAGGTAGTTGATAGGGTAGGTATAGTTGACCTATTTAATTAACCTAGAACTAGGCCTTCAAGCAATTAAATACCTTGTTAAACTTAGTTTGGCTACCTAGCTTAAACTATTAAGTTAGGTAAATAGTAAGTACTTAAGTTTTATTAATAAAATATAAATTACGTTAGGTATGTAACCTAGGCTTATTTAATAAACTAGTAGGCTAGTTATAATAGGTTAGTTTATTATGTATGTTAAGTATGTAGGTAGCCTTGACCTAACCCTATTTAATTAATGTCAAATCAATATGTTCAATTTAATTAAGGCATGGTCATTTTGACTAACTTTTTCTTTTGTTTGTCCCTTTTGACTAAATGACCAATTGACACCTAGCCAAAAATGTTACTTTAATCAAATGTAGTAGTAAAACTAACACATGTCTTTCATGCCCCAACCACTAGTCAAGATGGACATGGTGAAAACAAACATTTTGGTCAAGTTGGACCTTCCAAAAGGTCATGATTTTAGTAGTGAAAGTGTCCCATTTCCTTGAATCCATCCCTTTTTTAATTTCCTGGAATTTTTTGAAAATTTCAAATTCATCGATTGTCCAACTATTTAAAATTGTTTACCTTCCCTTAGGTTCATCCATTTCCATGAAAAATTTGTAAAAACGTTTTATGGGATCTATTTGTGAATGGTTATCCAACTACCTCAATCCATTAGTTTCCTTAGCTTTATCCATTTCCTAAAAAATCCAATACATTTTTCATAAGCCAACATCAAATATTGACAAAAGGAGTAGATTGATTGGAAGGTGGTTTTGATTAAATTTGAACCTTATTCCTTTTTGTCAAAAGATTGATAAATTCAAAATTAATGCACTATATCAACTGTTATTCAAAATTATTTTATTTCATAAATAATAAAATATTTAGAGCTTATCACAAATTATTGAGGAATAAATTTTAATGTGTGTGTGGGTGAAAATCCTTTAATGTGTACTACTTACCTTCTTTTACAAAGTCCTTTTTTCCCTATGTTTTGATCAACATCAATATTAATGAATAAAAAAGTGTCACATATTTTACAATACAATATCTTAGACCACCATAATTTTAAATTCCATCAATATCATTCACTTTTTGTCTTGAGTATATTAAAATTGGACTAAGTAAAGGAATACAAAAAAGACGATGTTGTGATATAAGTTTGGCACACCTTAAAGAAATTGGACTTGGGCATCAAATTTAATGGGCATGGTGAAGTTTGTGTGCCATTTGCAATCGACATTCAATTCATTTGAAAGTTTATAACATTTATTTCATGCTTCCCAATGAGAATGATTATCACCTTTACATGATAATAATTGACATTGTAATAAAATAGAATCTAAACCATTTAATGCCATTTAGAATTTGAATTAAATACTCGACAAAAACACATTATATAAGGATGTTTCAACTATGAACTAATGGCCCTATTTTCTTACACACTTTCCATAACTTAAAAAATTATTGACTCATATGCATGACATTTTGTAATTTAAAAATTATTTATCCAATTTGCAAATACAAAATTTCTATTACAAGCCAAAGTATTGTAAACATTTGAGAGTTTCATGATAAATTTTAACAAAATCTTCATGTTTGCATGTGTTTGATTTCAATGGGCCAAAAGGAGTACTATATATATTATGGTTGGCCAACGGTTCTAGAATAATAAGTTATACCTTTTTTGGACAAACACATATATGTAAAAACAATTCATGAAAATTTGCATTATTCATTAGGTGATAGTAACAAAACATTTGGGTGCAATAATGTGTTAAAGGATGCCATTCCTATAAAATTATTCAATCTAAATATGCCAACCTTGGGATTAATGAATTATGCTTATATGCATACAAAATTGTCAATCAAATAACCTAATAATTTTGCACTTTGTTAATATTGCACCCCTAACTCGGGCTTTTGAAAATATATCAATAAACATCTAAATAAATGTTTTTCCATAGTCAAAGGTAATTTAACAATTGACAAGTAATTGGGTTAAACAAATGTACAAAACATGGTGACTCACAAAGACCAAGAAAAATGCAACATTCATCTAGGAGTCCAAACATTCTAATAAGAGCCACAATTGCTTGCTTGGGTGAATGTTATGATAGCAATGAATTTGCTTGCGAGAATGATGTGCAGGTAGATTGCAATTGGTTATAGAAGACAATATATTTGAAAATCAATGAATTGTGTGTAATTATCAAAAACACTCATTGACAAACAAAAATGTAAAACATTAATAGATTATTGTTTAAATTTTATATTATGGGAATTAGGTGGAATGAAAGGGTTTGGATATCAATTAAAAACACTTTGAAAAATCCTAACATGAATTGAAAATATTCCCCCAAATTCACTTAAATCATGTACATTAAAAAAAATCTAATGGTTTTGAAGTAGGTCCATGACTGTGTCAAGTGTGTTATGTAAAAATTGTATACATGAGTCCCTTTTCATAGAATTAAAAAATTGTATGACTTCAAATACATTATAACCCACAAGGGTGCACTAATGATTAGTTGATGCAATAAAATTGTTCATAGAACTGAATTTTGTTTATTATTTCATATATGTCATGATTCCTAGGCAGATAGTATATTGTTTAAGATTATAAAAAAATTGTAGTTAACACATGGACATTAGTTATGGTCATAACCTTGGGTTTTGGTACCAATGCATAAGACAAGCAAGGAAATTGCCTTTCTTGGGTTGAAAGCAAAGCCTAAAGTTTGGCAAGAGTCAAAGAAAGTGAATTTCTTAGTAAGACAAAATGGAGGTGTGTGAGAATCAAAAGAAACTATTCCCAAAACTCTAAAAAATGCACAAATGACACAACCATCAATAATATTACATTTTAAGATGCTATTGTAATAATTTTGTCCAAAAGTTGGTAAAACTATGCAATGGAATTATGACACATGCAACTTGTTAATTATTATGACATTTGAAGGAAATTAACTTAGTTGTAAATTGTGATGAAATAGAAAAAAATGTATATGACCAAGAATATGATATGCTACTGAAATATTTTACATGTAGCCATAATTTTAATACATGTGCATTGTGACCAATAATTTTGTATATATGGATTGAAAATATAAGGCATGCAACCAAAAAGACATTAAATTACATGTGACTTAAAATACATTTCATTCAAGTAAAACTTATGATAAAAAATATAATACATGTGTCCCCAGACAAGAAAAGTGAATTGTTTCACTATGTGAACATTGTGCCTCAAACATTGGTCTCACGTTTGCACTAATTCATAGACTAATGCATTTGTTGTAACATAGATGTGATGGGAGACAAGAAATTGTCTTAGGACATTGGTTTGAACAACTTTATCTACCATAACATGGCCATTGTGTTACCCTTTATGGAAAGGCATGAGGTGGACACACTAGGAATAACCTCGAGGAATGATAAAAATAATAAAATTGGTCAAACTATTTTATAAATGATTTTATAATTATATATATATATTTTATGTTTATTCACTGTATGCCAAGGTATATGATTTTAAATGTTCATTGAAATTAAAAAAGTTTTCAAACTTGTGTTCTTGATGAAAATGTTCAAGGAATCAAGTGAGGGAGCTACTCCAATGGCTAAGGGGTATGGTTTCATGAGCTACTAAGCTAATAGGTTGGGAGTTCAAAATTGGACACTCTTTTCTTCATGCTCTATGAAGACATATAAATACCCCAAGGGTTAGGGTTGATGTTGTGTCACTAAAATTATCAATTAATTTATTTTTTAAGGAAAACAAACATTGTTACATGTTCGAAACTTTCCTAAATGTAATGATTATGAACATCAAAAAATAAATTTTGAAAATAAGTTTCAAAATCTATATGACCTTACTATGTATTTATTAATTTATTAAATAAAAAATTAAATATTTCTTATATTAAAAAATTCAAGGTGTGTAATTAAAATGTGATGTTCCTAATGAGTCCACCCTTGAGTACTTATGCCTTACATAAATGTTAAATAAATGTTAAATATTAATTTGCTTCCACAACTTCATCGGATGATTAACTATGGTAAGAGTGAGTAGCCATAATCATAGCAAGGTATGTTGAATAACCCCTTCTCAGGAGGTATCAAATCCCTGTTAAAGAGGCTATCCTTGATTGTTGTCATGGAAAGGTTAGTGTTGGGTGAATAGTAGGAATGGCACCAAACCCTCACTGGTTCTCAAGGTGATTCTTTACATGTAAGGTGAAGGCCGAGGATCAGGACATTACCAAAATAAGGGTGTGTGAGCTGAGAGTCAAGCACAACCCCAATTTATGTTTTTTTGTAAATCTTGCTTGAAAATAAAACACACATGCCTTGAAAACAGAATGCCTGCTCATGGTGCGGAGGACTAATTGCACACTATTTCATGCCCTCGAGTTACACTACACAAATTCTAAGAGATTTTTATATGTAGGTTAGAGCCTAGGGGTGAGGGCATTACTAAAATAAGGGTGTGTGAGGGGAGCTTAATAGAAGTCTGATTTAGGTAATGCCTTTGCCTGTGAGCTTTGAGGGTTTGGAATTATTTGGAATTTGAGGTTCTTTGATTCTCTTCTTTTTCTCAAAATAACACACATGTTAGACAAGCATCGGTTATAATAAGATTGACTCCTTTTATCACAGTTCGACCTCAAGTAGCCTTGTATCATGTATTTGTAATAGTAACCCAATAGAATTTGATTTTCAACAATTTTGACAAATATCAATAATTAAAAAAAACCTTTTGCAAATTATTTTGTGCCAAACATCAATTGTAGGTACGGTAATTGAATTCTGTCATGACTCATGAGACATTAAAAACACCATGGCATATTCATGGGATGCAGCCAATCACCAAGTTCAAGGTGAAGGGCATCAAGCATATCACCTTGAATTTGTGATGGCATAGAACAATGGAATCACTAGTTTCCCTTCACAACATTGTGTCCATGGGTTGACGGAAATCAGGATCATGATCCATGTATTTGGGGAAAAAGCTTCTCAACCTCTTTTGGCATTAACAAGAATTGTCTCACTTAATGAATTCCTTTGACAATCTCCATGATAGTATTGCATGCAATCCAAGACAAAGATTATTTTGTACAAAAGGTTTCTCTGAGAAACATATATGACCATTGTAAAATATGTAAAAGTATGTATATGATGCAGTCTACTGAACAAAATTAGCTCCTTAAAAATACTACAAGAAAACTCTAGCAGAAGATAAACTTACTTTGTAATACTTTGTGAGCTTATGATTCTATGAGATCTTATGGATTATATAATCCATCCAGGTCTAAGTATCTTTCACACACTTCATGGACATTCTAAATTTATACATTATTTCTTAATGTCTTTGATATGAACAAATAAACGGAGCACCATTCTTCAAAGAGCATTGCATTGACTTGACTGTCCTCCAACTTCACAAAAAAATCTTGGTAGACCCAAAACTCAAAACCAAATGCACTTCGTAAACAACTATTTTCACAGATTTCAGATTATGGTAGTAATCCAAAAATCAGAACTGAATGTTTTCATAAATTGCTTTATCTACCTTTTTCATAAACAAGTCTTTGTAGCCCAGAAAATTAGAATAAAATGCTCTTCATATAAACCATTTTATACACCAATTTCGCAAACATGTTCTGGCAGTCCAAATAATAAAAACTGAATGGTTTTCATTTTGAACCAAACTCTTGTCAATTCATGACGTCTTACTTTCCAATCTCAAATTGTTTGAATGAAAGAAGAAGAACCCCAGATATTTTGTACTCATATGCATTACAATAACTGATATTGTTGTCAAATCACAAAAACTTATTTTCACAAAGCATAGAATTGCACAAACTGTGCAACTTGATAACGAATGTTCAGCTTTGGAATGTAAGAGGGCACAAGGCCAAAAGAAACTCCAATTGCAACAGCAGCAAGAATTCTCCCAGTGAAATTTTATTGGCCTGGCCTACCAAGGCAAGGATATTGTGTTTAGATTCATTATAGAGTATAGTTGCTTAAGGGATTTTGGCCCCTAGGTAGTAGGTCGGTTTTTATGTGGATTTTTGAAAGATGATATTTTGGCCTGTGTTGAAACTTGAGATTAGTTAGAGTTATGATATCTTGAAGGATTTTGGTTTCTTTTAGAGGATTTTTTTGGAGATTATATTTTCACATGGTGAAATATTTGAATTTTCATAATTCTTCTTTTGCCTTAAGATACTTTTCAAAGTAAATGGCAAGGCCACAGTGTGACACACCCCTTGTTGCTTTTGTATGGTTCCAGCCTAAGAAATGACAAATAGGTAAACATCAGTACACGTAACTAATATTTTCAGATTCAAAGCTTACACTCTATAGAAAGCTATTTATTTATGAAGCTTCAGTTCTCATATAGAAGTAACAATTCAAGGCACCCCTTGAGATGTAACCCAACAAGAGATGAACCAAAATTATCAACCATTCTCTTCAAGTTGGAAAAATGGTACCTTGCTTTGGCATCATCAAAAGCAAAACCTAGATTTTCCAAGCTTGGCTTTGGGGAGGAGGGGCAGTAAAGGAACCAGTTGATCAAAGGAGGAGGAGAAGCAAAGGACTGCAAGAAAAGGAAGATGGCCTGCCTAGGTCAAGACATCTAGATGATCTATATCGTCCATCATTCCTGAAAAATCTTGGATGGCTCCTAACCCTTGGTTTAAACATGCATATAGCAACGTGTCACTTAAACCTAACTAGATGTTAGAATATCACTTAAGTGGGAACAAGTGTTGGGTTAGATTTACACAAAGGAGGAGATACTTTTGAACCCTGGGTTCAGGGCAGGGTTAAAAGTGACAAATGTAATCCCTCTTAGTCCCCACCCCCCAGCATTGATTTTTTTAGTGGAAAATTTTGCCCATTTTGCATAATTTGTTTTTTGAAGGAATATTCTGTCACTAATTCTCTGTTGTGTTTAAAAAATAGTTTTCCAAAAAAGAAAAATATGAATTAAAAAAATCTCCACAATCGTCTACAATATGAAAAGGTTATTAAGCTTTTCTCCTTTCATGTTTTGAATACAGCCAAATTTGGTTAAATATACTTATGGATGATGCCACAAAAGTGAGAAAACAAAGCACTGCATCCAAGTGAGCACGGACCAAAAAATATTGAAAAACTCTTCAAGTGACTGGTAAAAGCCCCATTTGGTGTGTCAATCCCCATCCATTTTTACCCTGCTTCAGATTTCTACGAGCTACCTTTAGGCTTTACTCAGCACATTTAAGCAGTGTCGTTTTTCAGTTTTGCGATGTAGCATGACTGGTGATCATCCATAAGACAATTTAGTCAAACTTCCCGATGAAAAGTAAGAAAGTAAAATATTTAAAACCATGTATCCGGATTATTGGACTGTACTGTGATGGAGAATCTGCAAAAAATTTATATTTCTTCAAATTTTGAGGATCAGAAACACCACATAACACTTTTTTTGCATTTCTACAACAAATCCACCAAATTTAAGGGAGTTAAAATTTAGGAGCTATTTAGATTTTAATTCAAGTGTGCAGAGAGCTTTGATGCTTTGTCCTTAAGAGAGGGATCTACATGGTCCATTGAGGAAAGCCAAAAGATGTGCCACTTTTGAATGCAGACACATACTCTATGTTATAGCAAGAATCAACATGGTTGCTCTTTCCTCATGATCCAGACTTGCCGGGAGCTGAAAACTATATGATTTTCATTTTAGCTGCGACCAGAGTTGACATTGAGATGGTTGGCTTTACAATATGTAGGTTGTAGGTTGAGGATTCTGGTCCCACAACTAACCCCAACTTGCACTGGCACGTGCAGTGCGTTTTGTATCCCACTATTTTTTGTTTTACAACCTACTACCTTGGAGCCCACTAAGGAAAGCCATGTAGCAGTTTTATGCCTAGGATTTCCTTTTTTCTCTATCCTGGCTTTGGGTTCTTGTTTTCAGCATCTGACCCACTCTTTCCCCAAAAAGATCAGTGTTCCCCAAGTTTTGACAAAGCACATCGGTCAAGGTCTGAAGACAGAGAGACAAGTGGAGCAACACTCTATGGAACAAGGAATTGATCTTGTGTCTGCTGACCAGGATGAGTTCATGAATCTAAGCATTGACTCAGGTCTTTGAGTTGTGTGTAAATAATGGGTCAGATCCCCCCAACTAACAAAGATCAGTTAGTCGGCACTCAGGGCACTCAGCACTTTGCCCTTAGAAAACTTGTTGGAGACCAAGAACATAATTGAGCGTTCAATACACCACTATGGCCTCTACACTGAGGTTCATTTGGGTAGTGGGTTTCCGCAGGGAAACAGACACAGAAGGTACACCTCAGCAATACCTGGTGAACTTCTATGCCTTCGTCTACAGGATTTTGGAACTGACTAGAGCATGCCCAATGACACCCTTGTTTCGTTTACCACATCCACCGTGGAGTGTTGAGTGTGTATATGGTTTTAAACATACTCATCATTTAAGTGTACGAAGTAGTAAACTTATTTACAGTGTAAGTGTAAAACCTTTCATCCACATTCATGTAAGTGGATGTGCTTAACCTTGAAGGTGTAAGTGTACTCACACCATTAGGATTCACAACAAGTGAAACTAATGCTTTCATATCTATTTTTGAAAGGATGTAAAATGTCTTCAAAATGACGTAATCATATACAATAATTATTCACACATTTATATAATACTATAGCATGAATATTTTTAGCCATCGTAAAAAATCTTCGTATATTTTCTCTTATGAATTTGAACCAAGTGTTTGTAGTTTGTAATGACTTTGTGCATGCCAAACATGGTTTTCATTATCTGAAACTTGATTTAGTATTGAAATAGTTGTTTATATATTTTTATAACTACATTTGAATATGCATGGTATTTTTTTAGTCATGCACAATCACATACCTTCTTTCATCCCTCCTCACACTTTCTATTAAAAATTCAAACAAACATATGATGCCAAAATTCATTACAAACATAAAATTTAGATTAAAAGTTTCTAGGTGGTTTAAATATATGAATATTAATAATGTGAATAATAATAAGATGGGATGGATTAAAACTCCTTCACATACTGCCCCTTAAATAATACCTTCTCTGATGGAATGAAAAATAAAAAACATATAGTGTTCCCTCAAGATTGTTTTACACAATAGGTATATGTGGATTTAAACTTGCCCTCCCAACATTGATTAATTACTCCCCAATCCCAAACCACCCGTAAATATGTAAAAATGAGAAAATGAGAAAATCTCACCATTTAGACTAATCAAATTATGACTGGCCTATGGAAAATAATCATTCCATTTCATTCACTCTTGGAAGGCAATATTAATCTAGGCAATTTACTGACCCCTAATAATTTCACATTATTGGACTGCAACACTTCATCCCAAAGATATTACATGCCATTTTATTGTTTCCACTAAGCATGCTCTAAGCTACTTCAAGAACTTTTAGATTTGTGGCCCAACAAAAAGTTACTCATCTTGAAGGTTTAATCTGGATAATTGATGGGGTCCAACAACCAATTTATTCCTAGACTTGAAATTCAAACAACAATTTATTCTATTATAATTTGGCTAACAAATTTATGTTAAAACTCATAATCATGTAAGATATCAGGTGTTATCTTGATAAATTTTGTTCTTGTTATCGGATGACTTTATTAATGAGTACACAATTTATGGACTTTCCTATATTATGGAGATTATAGTTCAACATCCAAAGATCAAAGTGTAGAATAGGATATAACACCCTTTCTTTTGACCTTCGAAGAAGGTGTGATATCGACTTAATCAATCACATTGGGTGCAAACAACAATAACCAAACGTGCTACACAAATATAATGAATACCCTTTGGGCAATGTAGATACTACAATAATAATGATACACCTTGGGTTTCGTCAAACAGTACTCGAGTAAAAAATCAATTGATTTTTGGTTTTGTAATGGAATGTAAACTCAAGGTGAATTCCTTAATTTTGACAAAGAAAGAGGGCATGGGAGTCTTTAGGATTGGACTAGGATGAATTTATAAGCAAGAATTCAGGATGAAATCAATTTGTATAAATCAAGAAAAAACATTGGTTATTATCAATTGGAACCAAAATGGTACATGGATGAGCCACATGCAACCCAATTCACAAAACATACCATGGCCTACATTTGTGATGAACTGCACACGTTTCTCAATGGCATACATTTTGATTAACAATAGGGACCAAAAATCCTAAAATAATATACCTTTTGTGGGAGTCCCAAAAAAATTCAATTTGGCCAAATGGGTGTATGCAATCTATGGTGGTCCATTTTAAGCAAATACACCACTCCTTATGAGTCCATAAAAAAAAATGTTAATACATGGTTACTTTCTAAAATCTCAATAGTGCAATATTTGATTATTAAATGTTCACCCACCTATCAATCCTCCAAAACCTAGGTCAAAACTTACATGAAAAGTTGTTGATGTTAGTTGTTATGGTCAAAACATTTGAAAGTCCTAAAAGAAAATCTCATAAAGTTCACATGAACAAAGGCCCAAAAAATGCTTTAAAAATTAAAATTTTGAGAAAAATATTTCATTTCAAAAGAACTTTTGAAAATTAAAATTTTGAGAAAAATATTTCATTTCAAAAGAACTTTTGAAAATAAGATCCAATTTTGACCTTTGAAAAGTTTATAAGTTTTATTTGGCTAAGGATTTTAAAAAAGGATTCTATATTTGAGTTATTTATTTCATTCCTCTATATAGGGTGCAAGCATGCTAAAGTAGGCCCATCTATGATCCTTGTTTTAATGAATGTAATAGCCATAAAGTAGATATTAATATAAAAAAAACTTTGAAATATTTTTTGGTTTAATGATCAATATGTGGATGTTCTTTGAATTTAATGTAATAATGTTTTATTTTATTTTTTAGTATGCATTTAACTACTAGACTTTTGAAAATGCAAATAGGTGTCCCAAAATGGTTTCAAATAAATGAAAGTAGTATTTTAATTTTTTTTTACAACTTTAAGTTGATGGCACACTAACATTTGTTAATTAGTTTAAACTTTTGCATAATAAAAACCATATTAGTTTACCAAATGTCTAATTTAAGAGTAAGTTCCAAGGTAAATTTTGTATTATATTAAAAAAATAAATCATAGATACTCTTGTAATGCATTTAAACATATTGCACATTATTGAATTCCTCATTGTGAAGCCAAAAGTTAGTTTGCCATATCATGCATTTACCTAAGTTATGAGTCTTGAAAACTTTCAAGCTCAGAACCCTTAGAAATACTTTTCACTACAAAAGAATGTCCTTTTTCTCAAAACAAAAAGTAACAAGTCACATGTGCGAATTAAACTTTGTGTTATCACCCATTACAATGTATATTATTTGATGTTTGTTGTGACATATATTACATTATAATGGCAACTTGACATTAGGTAATGGCACATGTGTTTTTTTGTACTTCAATGCCATGCCCAGTTTCATACCATATTGCTTCTTTAAAACACACCTACACATTCACAATCATGCCAATTGATTCCAGCACACACCAAAAAAATCCAACAACCTCATGGAGACCCTATCTTTCCTCACAATCATCATCAATTCCCAAATCATGAACTCTTTTATTAAGCATCTTGTTCGTTTACAAAGGTAATGTGCAACAAAAGTCTATTTTCAACAACCTAAATAGTAGTAATGCACAAAAACACAAAGTAGAATTTACTTCCTTGTTCAAATTGTTGTGTAGACCATCATTTGTTGAACCTTAAATCTCATCTCCAAGGAACTTTTGTGCATACTTCAAACTAAACATCAAACAAAATAAGCCAACACCAAAAGCACCAAGGTCAAATTGCCAAGAAATGAGCCAAAAACCATGTCAAATCATGTCAAATTTTAATGATTATTACATATGGATGTGTAGTGCCATTTTAATGACAAGTAAATCATGGGATGTTGTGCTTAATGAAAAATATGGATGTTGGAAATTCTAAATTGAATTAGTACATGTTCTAATATTGAGTTTCAGATTGAATTTAGGATTTGCAAAGTTGAATAGGTGCAACATAAAATAATTATACATTCACAAAGGGTTTCTTAATTTTCAAATTACAAATTAACCATGGTTTGGTATGTTCAATCAACACTTCACATGTTTTTTTATTTCAAGTGTTATGACTAGGCCTAATATTGACCACATCTTGGACACATAGTTGTCAACTAGCAACAACTTGGCTTCTTATCAAGACAATTAATGTCAATCCATTAGCACCTTCTACTATTTAGTTAGAAGTCATTTTGCTTCTTAGAATTCTACCCAACATCCAATGTCATTTTCTTAGAAGCTTCCTAGAATAAACCAAGCACCTAGGTCCTTTTGTTAGCATAGTGGTTTCTTTTGGACCACCCAATGTCATTCCATTCGTAATCATCACTTTTTTTTCCAATATTGATTACGCCTTTTATAATAGACCCAACACCCAAGGTCCTTTGATTAGCATTGTGGCTTCTTTTCCACCACTTATGTCATTCCATTAGTAATCTTCACTCTTTTTTTAATACTAATTATGCTTCCTACAACTTTATCCAACACCCAAGGTTCTTTGCTTACCATTGTGGCTTCTTTTCCACCACCTAATGTCATTCCATCAATAATTTTCACTCATTTTCCAGTATTGATTATGCTTCCTAAAGTCTACCCAATACTCAAAGTCCTTTTCTTAGCGTTGGGCTTCTTTACCATGTCATATCATTTTAGTAGTTTGAACTCCTTTTTTGATATTCAGTGTGCCTTCTACAAGTTAAACCAACATTTCAAATCCTTAAATTGTTCATAAAGTTTGTTGTAGCATATTTTGATTCCATCCAAAAGAATGTTCCATAGATGTGGTTCTTTAACCTATCATTCCTAAATTAAACATGTCTTGATACTAGACAAGTTATGGTGTGTGCTTAAATGTAGGTCATATTTGTAACCGGGATAAAAAAAGGATATTTGCAAAAGGACTTGGTAGGACATTAATGGTGAGGCTATGAATGTTGCATTCATGGATTTGAACAATGGGCTTGAAGCTCCAAATTTGGAAGGAAGTCTAATCACTCCACATATGGATGGATCGGATTTAGGTCCAATAGATGATGAAGCTCAAGCAAAACAACTAGAGAGGGGAAAAATGCAAATTATAAAAGGGCATCACAAACATGATTGGCTGTAGTAAAAGAACTAGGTTTGAACAAGAACTAGTTTTGAAGGTCCTTTGTGTTTGTTTTTCAAATCATACATTGTTGTAGATCCTTTTCATCTATATTGCAAGTTGTTGTGAATAGACTTTATTAGTCCTCTATAATAAAGAATTGAACTAGAACTTCCAAGGTACCTTGTAAGTGTTTTATTGGTCCTTTTTTACTACTTCAATGGTCCTTTGAACACCCCCTCTAATTGCTTTGCAAGGTCGTTTATAGGCCCTACATGTGAGCCTACATATGTGCTTTATAGGTGAACAATTGTTGTAGGTCCTTCTCATACATATTGTAGAACTTTTTAAACCAATTGTACGATTCTTTTATAATTGTTGCAAAGGGTCTTTTGATGGTCCTCTCCAATTAAATTTTGTTTACAATCCTCACAAACTTTTAAAGTATAATATGAAAAGACTAAACTTGCATGTTTTTTTTATCAATTGTTATAGGTCCTTTTCATATCCATTGTGATAATCATTTTATCAAGATATTGTTGGTCCTTTTTTAGTCCTTTATATGTTTTTTGTACATTAGATATTATATATTGGTCCTATGTTTATCTATTGCACGTGTGTTGTTGGGGTCCATTATGCATATAGTTTTAATCTATGATTGATTATAGTGATATTTATGTTGCAACAAAGGAAACAAGTCCAAGTAAGAAGCATGGCTCAAGGTCCTTATCGAATGGGTCAACAAATACTCTACAATGTAGCACTGTTGTTATTGCTAAGGGGGAGATGCAGTTAGTTTCAATGGTGTCCAAAGGTTGTGCTTTACAACTTGTTTATACATTTTTTAATCACGATCTAACCTTCCAATAGAAGGTCTTTGAAAGGAGGCTTCCACATAAGTAGGTGAAGCCAATATTACCCACCTATTTATCCAACATTGGGGAAACAAAGAATAATCACTTGATTGTTCAAAGTATAAAATTTGGTGTATCTACTCATCTAACCAATGGATGTTCAAGCAAACATTATACTATTAAAGAATTATTAAGGACTTTGGTGACAACAAAATATGCAAGTGGTAGGAAGGTTGCTAAAAACCTTGGCTTGGATCGGCGATGTATTTATCAAATATTACAATGATGCCTCTTCATATATTGATGACAATTTGCTAGATTTCTAGTCTAGGTCAAAAATGTGGGAGGGGTTAAATGCACTTTCCTTAGAAGTAAGACAACTTATTGTGGATTGGTGGACCCATGAGACAATTGTGTCTCTTGACTCAAAAAAGATTTACAAGAAGAGGGTTGGGACCAAGCAAGTCATAGAGCACCCCATTCATCTCTTACAAGTTTCCCAAGTGAGTGACTTATTATTTCAACCATAATTTTATTTATTGATTGGAATGCTACAAAATGGGCTTTAAATGTTTGATGGGATGAATGGTAAATAAAGCTTTTATGCACTTTGGTTTAGGGTTTTACTAGTGAATTAATCTACTTGTGAGTTTAAAGTTTAACCACAAGCTTGGCCCCATGCACTTACTTGACTTTTATTTTTGTAATTTATGTGTTGTAGCTAGATTTTTTCGCTACATTCAAGGAAAAACATCCTGATGTCATGGTTCAAGTCACAAAATTTTCCAATTTGAAGCCTTAGTTTGTGAAGTGCCAAAAGGAGTGGAACACATGCTACTACAAATACCACACTGAGCTTCTGGAGCTCAAAATTGGCTTCAACAACATGCACTCCAAAAATGGAAGCACATATGCAAATTGTAATTGTCAGTGTGAAGGTGTTTGTTGCTCAATAGGTGTAGAAGTTGGAGAATGTTGTGCATATCAATTGTTCTTTCCAAGATTGATTGCATTGTGGAACTCAATTCTATGTCCCAAACAAAAGGGGGATGATTAGCATAAGCATGATTGTTTAATGGGTGAATGCAATTTGTGTGGAATCAAAACCTTGGATATTTGCCCTATAGAATAAGTTCAAAGTACTTAGACAATGCAGTGGTGAAGATATGCAAAGGTAGTTATCGGACAAAAGGACAATGGGGATGCCCACAAAGTCATTCAACTTCAATAAATGGATATTGGAACCCCAAAGTATTTTTATTGTCTATGCCCTAGATTGAAAGACTTTGTGACCCACAATTTCACAGCAAAATGGCAAGATAAGGTATAATTGTCATGCTTAATTTTTCCTTTCAGGATTTTTGAAGGTCCTTTGCAAGTGCTTTGTATGTGCAAGTTATTCTATATAGGTCACCTAGCATTTAAGTTTAGTGCATTCTATAGGCTTTTTTATACATGTTTTAGATCCTTTGCAAGTCCTTTTTTTCTAATCATGTACATGTCTTTAACATCGCCTTTTTCCATTCATGTATAGGTGTATGTGCTTTCCATTAAAAGGCCTTTATACGTCGTTTTTAAAATCCTAGATAGATCTTTTACATGTCCTTTCTCCAATCCTAGACAAATAATTTGCAAGTTTTTTTTTAGTCTTGGATAGGTCTTTTGCAAGTGCCTTTTTTAGTCCTAAACATGTCCTTTGCAAGTCTTTTTTTTAGTCTTGGACAAGTTTTTTACATGTCCTGTTTAGTCCTCGACAAGTCCTTTGCAAGTTCTTTTTTTGTCATGGATAGGCCCTTTTTCTAGTCCTAGATAGGTCCTTTGTAAGTTTTTGTCCTAGTCCTTGGTAGATCATTTTTAGGTTCTTTTCGAATCTTGTATGGTTTTTTGGTTTTGCTTTCAAGATCTTAAAGTTGTTCCTTATTGGCACAACCCAACACTCCTTGAAAGATTCAAATGTGAATACAAAAATAAAAACAACAGAAGAAAAAAAAATTGGTGTCCACTTTTTAGTTCACAACATTTCATAGGTAAAGGGACGTGCTAGAGCTCTGGGATGGAGACTAGGATGAGTGACAAGTGAGTTAATTATTCATATGGATTTGCACAAAACAAACAACAAGTTGGTTAGTGTGAAGTTGGAGCACTTTTGGTGCACGGACGAGCCACGAGCATACACAAACTCATAAGATTCATCACAACCCAAATTTGGGGGAAGCCACCACCTTCCCTTTTATAGTATTATTTATGCATGGCCATGGGGTCTACACTCAAATGTCATTTTGTCTCGAGACTCCCAAGTTGGGAGTCCTAAAATTTTCGAAATTGGGACTTTCGCAATTTTGGAAGCCCATAACTTCTTGTGAAGACTTTGGATTGAAGTGAGGTCTAAAGAAAAGTTTTAGCCCTCATTGAGATCTTTCTAGAGATATGTGGCACACCACCTGCATGCAAGTAAATCAAGGTGATTCCCAACTTTTAGTGTTTGGGACTTCATTTAACCATAACTTGTGTTTTAAGTACTCAAATGGGTCATGCAAGCCCATGTTAGACATCTATATTTCAAGAGATTTCCAATGATATAAGGAAATCTTTAATCCAATGAGTTTTGACCCCTAGAATCACTTTCTAAAAATTCAAAAATCCATCAAGATTCCAATTCCTGAAGTGGGGGCCCACTTGGGAATGTGTGGGCTCATTCCCTCACACTCTCCTACACTCTTGGGAATGTGAATGCGACTCCTAGGTTACACTCTTGGCCTGCACCTTTCCAAGACCTTGCTTTGGTCGTAAGCCAAGGCTAGGGTCATGACACTTACACTACAAATCTTATGTGTTGGTTATGTAGGGTTTAAATTGAAGGTATTTTTACTAATTCTTTGAAAGTTTTTATGTTGTTCCTTTATAGTCAAATATTTTTAATTAAAATATGCCTTTTCAATCTATGGTTTATTATGTTTAAAACATTTAGTAAACAAATTCATGAATTTTTGGGTGGTTTTACAAGAATTCAAGTCTTTATTAAAATACGTCTCAAATGATATGGTCATTTCATGCATTGATTTTTCAAAAAACTATGCATTCAAAATTCAGAATGAAATGAAAAACATGCATTGATATAACATGCAAATCACTATCTTGGTGCACATAACCTACAAAATGAATGGTGAATATGATGTTATAGACTTTCAAAGCTCTTGAGTGTTGAAGGAAGTCCATTATTACATAAGTGATGACAAAACACATGATAGTCTCTTTGTGCAACATGCTTTCATTTTACATTTGGGTTATATGAAGAACAAAGGATGTTTTACAAAACAACAACCAGTTTGGAGTGATGGTTGTTTTGCACAATTCAAATGTGTTAGAACATGGTACTTTGTGGCCCATTATCCACAATTATTATTTGTGACCAAAGACTAGAGGTGTCCAAATGTGTTGGAATTATTTCACTTCCAATCATGGTAAAGGCAAGGTCAATGGGGCTGGTGCCCTTTTGAAATGTGAAAATCACAAGGAACAAATAAAGACCCAAACACAATGACTACAAGATGCTCATGATGTTGTCAAGTTATGTCAATAGCAGATAGGTATGTAAGTATGTGCTTATTCCTTTGCATGTCATTATAGGTGTTTTTCATGCCCTTTGTAGTCCTTTTTATGTGCTTGTGTGAAACACCTAAATGTTGGTCCATTATAAGTCTATCTTTTATAAGCAATTATGTTACCCAGTCCTTTATAGGTCTTTTCTATGTGCTTGTATGAAACACCTAAATAATCACCTATCCTTTTTGTATCCTTTGATGTTTTGTTATAAGTGAAATGGCGATTTAGTATAAATCATGTTGTTGTCCAATCCTTTTCAAGTCCTTTCTATGTGTTTTTCTAAAAAACCTAAAATTTATTAGTCCTTTGTCTATGTTTGTTATAACTGATTTTGATGTCTAATCCTTTACATGTCCTTTCTAGGTACTTTTCTAAAGCACCTAAATAATCACCTATCCTTTTTGTATCCTTTGATGCTTTGTTATAAGTCAAATGGTGATTTAGTATAAATTATGTTATTGTCCAATCCTTTTCAAGTCCTTTCTGGTTGAAAATCCTTTAAGATGTACCACACAGAATGAAAAGGGCCTAGTCCTTCCTATTTTACCATGTATTTAATCCCCATAAAAAATAATGAGTCAAAAGTTGTCGAATTTTTTAGGACTATATTTTAGACCATTACAATTTTAGATTCTATCATATTCATCCATAAATGTGTCTTTACATGATAAAAAAGACTAGGTAAAAAAGATAAAAAAGGGTGACGTGTGACAAGATTTTGGTACACCTTAAAGAATTTGCAACCTTTTATGTGCTTTTCTAAGAAACCTAAATTTTTGGCCCTTTGTCTATGTTTTGTTGTAATTGATTTTGGTATCTAATCCTTTTTTAGTCCTTTTTAAGTGCTTTTTTAAAAGACCTAAATTTTAAAGTCCTTTCATTAGCTCTAATAACATAAGTGTTTGATAAGGCTTAGGTCATTTAATTTGTAGCAAACATCAACCACTCCTTTTGTGTTATTGGTATCAAAGTAGACAATATTTAGTCCAAATTACAACACTTGTGCATCTACCATATGTAGGGGTTTCACATGTTGTTCACCCAAATGTACAAAGGTCTATGCATAAGATCTTCTGGGAAATTCTACCAACATATGTTGATAGGACTCACACATATGGATGTGCAACAATTGTTAGAAGTAGAAAGATGCATCAGGTGCACCCAAATCTCCACCTGTTTTTTTATTCAAACCCAATGGTCATTCATGTAGTTAACCATTGTTGTAATTTCATATTGTCTGAAATTCATTATTTGGGGTTAATATGTGTGCCAAGATCAAAATTGTTTCTAATTGAGATTCTATGTTCCAATTTCAACATATGTCATGTTTTTGTGTTGTATGTCAAGGCACAAATAGTTAGGTGAGGAAACAAAATATGGCCCAAGGGAATGCACCTTAAGTCCATTATAGTTCATTCTAGTAAATATTAGTCCCTTAATGACACACCCCCGAGCTCCTTTTTGCATTCAATTGGGAGGAGAAGGAGTTGGGGCACACTCCTTGGGTCATAGCACTTCGGGGGTAGAAGGGCATGTTGGAGCTTCGGGATGGGGACTAAGAAGATTGAGAAGCAAATCAATTACTCACACGAACCTGCACAAACCAAACAACAAGTTGGTTAGTGCATAGTTAGAACATTTTTGGTGCACGGACGAACCACATGCAAATATGGATTCACAAAATTCACCATGGCCCAGACTTGGGGGAAACCACCACCTTCCCCTTTGTAGTATTCTCTGTGTTTGGCCACAGGGCCAACACCCAAATGTCATTTTGTCCCAAGACTCCCAAATGGAAGTCCCGAAATTTTCAAAATTGGGACTCCCACGATTTTGGAGGCCCATAACTTTGTGTGCAGACCTCTGATTGAAGTGAGGTTTAAAGCAATGTTGTAGCACTCGTTGAGAACTTTTTAAAGGTATGTGGCAAGCTACCCGCATGCAAGGAAATCAGGGCAATTCCTGACTTTTAGTGGTTGAGAGTCAAATTGGCAATTTAACTCCTGACCTTTCTTTTGGCCATATCTTGTGTTTTGAGTACCCAAATGGATCATGCGAACCCATTTTAAACATCTTAGTTCTAAGAGATTTCCAATGATATAAAGATTTTTTGATCTAATGGGTTTTGACCCCTAAAATCGCATGTGGACTCCAATTTCCAAAGTGGGAGCTCATTGGGAGTGTGGAGGTTCATTTCTTCACACTCTCCCACACTCTCAGGAACATGAAATGTGATTCCTGGGCTTCATTCTTGGCCACACCTTTGCAAGCCCTTGCTTTAGTCTTGAGCCCAAAGCTAGGGTTGCGACACCTATAACTAGTTCCAATAGACCCCATGCCCCATTTTCCCCATTCCACTACCTCCATTTCACTTATCCACTAATAGTACATCATGTTCCACTAAGCCCCTTCCACTAGCTACGAATCCACTCACCCCTTTCAATTAATTGCATTCCAACAATCGTTTTAGTATTTACTAAATAACATTAAAATGGAACCCATTCCACCAAACTCCATTCAATAGATACCATTCCATTTTATCCTTGTTCCATTAGGGTGATTGCATTTATCCATTGATCCGATTCCCTATTTCCCCACTTCTTTGACCCAAGGCACTTTATCCCCTTCATTAAGTCCCAATCCATTGACATGATTCTAGTGGACCCTAATCTTCTATAAGCATTCCAATAGGTCCTTATTACATTGATCTAACCAATGTTAAGTGTAATTTTTAGTGCTTGAAATTCATGTGTTGCTAATTCTTGATGCATTGGGTATGGGGTTGTTAATTGGGGTGAATTTAACAAAGTGTGGGACATTAGTAACCAACAAAGAAGCAGCCCTAGACTAATTTGCTAATTAGTTCAATGTTGGATGGAGAGTCGAAGGCAACAATTAGGGCTAAGGTGGACACCTTGATGGTTGGGATGGCCAAGGTGGAGCCCATGGTAGATTGCTTAATTGAGTTCAAGGCCATGCTTTAAGCAAGGCAACACTTGAAGCATTAGGAGTTATCACCCAAGGAGCTAGTGTATGACACACCTATGTCCACAACCCAAGCAACCCAACATGATCCTATTGCTAATGTCTTGAAGGAGATGGCCACTATCTTTGTGTCATCTATAGCCACCCTTTCTTCCACCCCTTCAACACTTAAACTTCCTCCATTTCTTGGAGTCAATGAGGCCAATCAAAAGACCAGGGTTGAAAGCACAACCCCAAAGGCCATTATGTCAAAGTGTTGGTGTCATCGACAAAGGGGTTTAAGGGGATGTTGTACATTATTCTACAAATGTGGATGTTGTGAAAGATGTTATTGGCCAAGTGCAAGGGCCTACTTCCATGTCCAATGTGCAAGACCAAGTTGGAAGTGTGGATGTAATAGAAGCTACTATAGAGCCAAGTGCAAGGGCTTGTTGCCATTAATGTATAGGACTAGGCAATGGGTTTTAACCTAGTTGGTGTGCATGGTTCTCCAAAAGCTAATACTTCCCAAATAGTCCTAATAGCATATGACTTTGATGCATTAGGGTTTTCCCCAATTGGTGAGGAGGTTAGTAGCAAGGGGGAGCAAGGATTAGGAGGTTGACAACTGGGTGACCTAGGCTATGCACTTGTAAACCCAAACATGCTTAAAGACACCCAATTGCTTTTTTTCTCAAGGGGAAATGGAAGTGGCTCTAGTGCCAAATGCGAACATTGTTTCCTTGTGGTGGCCAAGAAAGCCAACGAGCAGGAAGAAAATATGGCCAGGCCTTTAAGAAGGTTGGTCATGTTTTGGCGAAACTTCATGAGTCTTTTGAAGGTGAGGAGGATGTGGTGGAGTTAGGGGTGGATGGTCATCCTTTGCCTCATCCGCTACCATAAATTGGCCAAGATGGAGCTAAGGTGCCTCCTAGAGGCAATGTGGACTTGGCTATGGTGGTGCACAAAGATGCAGCCAAACTTGGAGAAGCCTAAAAAGGTCAAGGGCTAGATGTTGAGGCTACAACACTTCCTCTTGTAGACAAATGCAAGGGGTCCATATATGTTGTTGGTGTTCCAACTCCATGTGGCGATACACAGAGGCCAACATAAATAAACATTAGTTCAAACTAGACTTTAAAAAGGTCAAAAAACTACTTGAAGTAACTTTCAAGCCACCCAAGGGCAAGGTCATTCAAGGACCTCTTGCATTCTTGGTAGGCACAAGCAAGGAAGTGAAAGTGCATCGTCTAATTTTTTTGTCACCTTGGGTTGAAATTGTAAGTCTATTTCCATTAATTTCAATTCAGTTCAATTTAATGTTCAAATTTGTTGTTCACCCTAAACTACCTTTTAGGTTAGTGTTTAATTGTTGATGTTGTTTTGCAAGCCCTTCTCAAGTTTGGGACTAAGTGCACGGTCCTACACCCAACCTTCCGTGGGATGGCTGTGGCTAAAGGCATTGCTAGGGTTTGTAAGGTTTCACAAAGCAAATCATATGATGCAAATGACTTGAGTGTTTCGCCATGCTACACCCGTTATGCAATATGAATCAAAGCACAATCCGCTCGTGACAACCTTTGACAATGCATTTGTTGAAATTGGAGAGAAGTGCTACATCAAGTGGGAGGCCCAATTTTTGTTGCCTCAAGAACTATGATAGAATTAGGCCAATTAATGGTCACCTAATCACTTACCTCATTTTGTTTACACTTGTTATAACATTTAGGTTGAACATATATGTATACACATAGGCTTGTCCTTGTATGTATTTGTTCCACCTTTGAATGAAAAGTCGATATGTTGGTTGGTCAATGCACTAGCAAGATCAAATTGTTATTAATTTTCAATGAGCCATAATGACTATTTAGTACGATTGTTTCCTTGTGGCCATAATAAGTGGCACTCATTATGACTATCTTTGTATGGATGCTCTTGTTGTAATCCCATTTTCTAATGATATTGTTAAGGGGGTACAATGAATATATGATTTTGGATGAACAAGGCTATTAGGATAGGGACTAATCAAGGAACTTTGTTAGTTTGAATTTTGAATTCTTGTTGTTTTTTATCATGATGATGTGACTTGGGATAGTTCAAAAGGTTAGAGTTTTAGAAAACAAAGGTGATTCTTAGACACAAAGTTTGGAAAAGAGTAGGAATTATATGTACTTGCAACATAAAACCACATACTTTGTTTTTGATATAACATAGATTTTAAATACTGTTTTGGGATTTTAAAAACAAACCATGGGACTATGCTATAATTTTGATTCATGTTTTCAGTAATACATAAAAACACATTCTCCTATAATGAATTCTATGTTGTTTTGTTGCGTGAATTTTTTATAGTATCAGACTATGATGAAATGAATTGTAATATTGTTTTAAAAATTTTTATAATGTATTTTGAATTGCAGATTCTAGTTATATGCAATAACCATGAATTTGATCTCTTATTGAATGGTAGTGTTAAGTTTGTTGAAACTTAAGGCAATAATGTGAATGTATGCATGTGAAATACAAATATGTTGTTATAATAGTTGAATTAACTTTGATGGTGGTAAGGAGGAGTTGTGCATAATGTAGGGGTCCATTCCACTAGTGCCTATATGAACAATTCAATCTTCAAATGACCATTGTGAATACAACATGTTTAAAACACTCAATAGGCCACAAGCATGGGGTGCAAACATGAAATGGATATGGAATGTTAACATGTTTGTTATGACATGGGGGAATTAATACAACAAATGAAAATATGACGAATCCATGATGCAAAATGCATGCAAATTGTTGTCTTTTTTAGTGGATGATACATGACATTGTTGGTTTTATCAATTATTTCAAGGGTGGTATAACCTAAAAACGAACAAATTTGAATATGGTCTTAATCTTAAGTGCACTTGCTACAACATGATGGGGGAGGAAATTAGGTTGGGGTTCAACCCAAGCAATTTTTGGCTTGAAGACCAAATCAACTTGACATTGGAGGAGACTAGCAAGGGGTTGTGTTTGAAATATGATGTTGCCTTTGCATTGTTGACTGTAGTATTTTTTCACAAGGTTGTAATCTTTAATGAGTTGGATAATCTTCTTGGGTTGGATGAAAGCACACAACAGGGGAAGGTGCAAACGCAATAACATGAGTCACACCCACCCCTTTGGGATTGTTTTTTGGATTGTTTTATTCTTGGAATATTCCACAAAAAGTTTCAAAAAAAATCTTTAAAAATCTTGATAATTTTCTTTATAACATTTTTGATAAACCTTGCATTAAAAGTTTTTCAAAATATGTCATTTAGAATAAAAATTCAAATGATTAAACATGTCCTTTTCCATTTAATATTAATCAAAAAGTAGTTTCCTTTGACAATTTCATTATTTGGCTATTGAACTACCTTATTTTGAGTACAAGTTATGAAAAACTTGTTTAGTATTGACTTGGTGGAAGTTGAAAGTTGCATAGTTTTGAAAAATAGTATTTGTGATAACATTTTTTGGCCACCATAGTGTGCTTTCACCCAATTGGACACAATTTTGAATGGGAAGCTTGTTATGTTAGGAAATCATGTTGGTCAACAAAATAACAACAATATTGAGGAAAATAGTAATAGAAGAGGTAATAGATTATAACATTAGGGTGAGGTGGTTTGTGCCACTAGATGTAAAATATACACATTGTAAAGTTGCACAAAATTGATATTTATGATGGATGGATGGGGCAATATGGCCAAACAAGTTGTTTCCTTAATAGTTTGCCGCAATTGATGTAAATTTGGTTGATTATAATCATATGTGAAGTTTTTCAATTGAAAAACAAATTGCATGATTGGATTGTGCTTTGAATATTGAATATTCAAAATGTGATTGGAATGATTGAAAAACAAATAATTACATATATATGGGACACTTCACATGGGTTGCTTCAAAAATTGAAACTTTGAAATTAGAATTATGAAAATGAAACAAAATATAAATATAAATATAAGGTCATTATCTTACATGAAATACACCAATTTCCGAATTGGGTCCTCAATCAAATCACTACAATTTTATTACCATAATATATATATATATATAATTGGAAAAAAATATGTTTAGATTACCATGTGGATTTGCAAATCAAATTCAACCTATGTTTAAATATTCCAAAACACCAAATGCTTAAGTTTTTGGTGCCTTTACATAATCTGAAATTGTGAAACCTTTATGATTTGTGATTTGGAAGGATGATTAATTACAAGAATTAGATTTGGGGGTCAAGGTTCATGGTAATTGTTGTCAATTGGGGCTTTACTTACCTCATTAAAAATGTCGATGTCATCATCATCATCATTGTGCCACTCCTTTGTTTTTGAAATGTTCAAATCCCAAACTTACAATATCATGAAATTTTAATAAAATCTATGCAAAAATTATAAAATATGTCAGTGCAAAATCCATAGACTTCACAATGTAAAAATGGCACAAAAAATGTACATATTATTTTTATATAAATGATATATATTTTGACTTGTGATGTCTTAATGTGAAGTATGTATGATTTACATTTTAACTAAATCCATGCTGTAATTTTGAATAAAACTATGTGATTTTTGTGTATTAAATGTGAACACTCATGAATGTCATTCAAAAAAATGTCTGAATAGTTAAGATATTGAATAAATACAAATATCATTTTTATGAACCATAACACAAAATTTGTGTGATTTTTGTATGAACCTCTGAAAGTCAAATTTCACACGAAATTTGTATGAACTTATGAAGCTTGGTAAGTTTGTGAGGAAGTTTGTTCCATGCAAGGTCATGATGACATTTCACCCTAAATGTTTTATTACAATTCATTTCGTGGGATGTCGTCCTTCCATATACAAAATGCCATCATTGGTGCATCACAAACTTAACATTTCATTATTTAATTTAATGGAAATCATGCAAATTCATTCATCCATAATTAATACATTTAATGCATTCATATCGTGCATTGAAAACACATTTGACACATATATTTATAGGAAGATGCAAATTCGTGTGACATTTGTTCATTCATAAGTTCTTATTTCATCGTTAACACATTTATTTGTGTCAAATGCATTTTCAATGCATGATATTAGTGTGCAAAATGTACAAACCTATGAATGAACGAATTTCACATGATTTTCATTATTAATTTGTCGTATGCTAAATTTGTGATGTTGTGGTTGTTCATAGTCTTGTTCATTTACAAAATCAAATATTGTTTGATTAGTTGGCTCTTCTTTCGTGTAATTTGATGTGTGGATGAATTTTGAATAGGTGGATGAAGACAATTCATGGAAGCTACCACAATAGCTAGTCTTGACCCCATATTAACTTTGAGCATCAAAGGTGTTGGATGCCATAGGTATTGGCCGATTGGTGCATAGTAGTTAAATTTTGAATAATGTTATGTTGACTCTAAAGGTTTTGTAACTTTAAGTTTAGAAGGATTTTGATTCCCAACATGGATGCATTTGTGTTAGTGGTTGTATGTGGGCCCAAATGTGGCTCCAATGTAATATTCATTGTCGTTAATTACAATATTTGTTAGATTGATGAATGGGTTGATATGTATGTCTAAGGTGTTTATTAGCGTGTGTTGTGCATTCGATTCCAAATTGATGATCAAACTACTAGGGGGTAGCACTTTAATGGAGCCCAATGATTACATGGGTGTGTGTTGACTTGGGACTATTGGAGCATGTACATCTGGGGAGTGCATTGGGCATTAATTGTTAAGTATGGCATGTTTAAATTTGCATTGCAATTGTTAGATGGTTGAGTTTGCCAAACTATTGAATTAGACAATAATCTTGAAAACAAAATGTTGTCATCATTAGGGAATTCAAAGGGGTCATGTTGGTTTTCATTTTCATCTAACAATATGGGGTTTTTGATTGATGACTTGCTTTCATTTAGACTTTCATCAACATTGGACATTAAATATTTAAACAAAATATTTTTTTTGTACCATGTTGTGTGATAGATGCCATGTCATTCTTGCAAAAACTTGTTATTACTATATATGCACACTAAGTCTTCCACCCAATTTGATGTCAATTGGTTTCGCATTTAGCTATGGACAAACGAATATGAATTCCAATTCCATTCACATGATGATGTAGAACACATTTGCACCAAAATGTGATGGGCTATGAGTGTGAATGTGCATCCAATAGTTTCAATCAAATCCCACTACTCATATGGGAGAAATTTAAGGCCATTCATTGGAAGGGTGTCAAAAAAAGGACCTTGACTTTTGACAAAATTTGCAAACTCTCTTAAAACTTGGGCATATGCAGTCAAAGTAATAATTATTTTTCACAAAACTTTATTTAACACCTACTTCACATCTACATCATCATGTAGGCAAACTTCACCCAATAAATATGGAATGAAAAGGGCCTTTATATAATGTAGGTTGGTGGTCAACGTCTTCCACCTTTGGTAAACTGATCTTTGATCACATTTGTAAGGTTTAATGGTAATTCAAATAATGGATCTCATAATGATAAGACATGTCGTTACAATGTTTTCATAAGAAACCATACCTTCCCCATTTAAGGTTGCTTGCCATTGAATGCCTTCAATGACACTAAGATTAGTTCCACCATGTGCACAAAATTGGCACAAGTATCTAAACATTTGTCCTTTTTGATGTTAGTTCAAACAACTCTTACCTTGGTGAGTGACTTTTGATGATGGGTGCCACATAATGTGTTGACAAATGCTGTATAATTAGGATTGGTAATATTTTGCTCAATGGCAAGTTTTAGTTTGAACAACCTCTCAACCATTAAAAAATTGGTTACAAATTGTGTTTCAATGGGTTTTAAAAACATGAGGTTGGTTTCATAATGATGAAAGATTGTTGGTGGCACATGATGTTGTCATATGAAAAAAACATTGGTTTTTGCATTCTTCCCAATTCAATTCACCCATGTTGTTTTCTCCCAATCTTGCAATAGCAAGTTTAGACCATGAGTAGCACAACCTTGAATGTAAATAGTTGGAAAACAATAGATTCAAAAGTTAGTGACACTTCTCATGCTTGAGGCACTATTTGTACAAATTTGTACAATGTTCTTCATTCCAATGGTTTTGATGTATCCAACCAATGCATTACATTTGTAATGGGCATTTTTTTGCTTCCCAATTATGTCAATGGAACCTATGAATACATTGCCACTTGAACAAGCAAACCTTATGTTCAATGATGGACATCATGCAATGTTGTCCCAACCATTAGAACAAATGGTTGTTCCATATTTGTGAATCAAATTTTGCATCTTCTTGGTTACTTGTTTGGACACATTGACCTTGGATTATTTAAAAACAATTATGTGTGATCCATGATATGGTGGGGGTTTGTAGTAGATTTGAGACTCAAAGGTTGCTTTCATAGCTTTTAAGAATGTTGGGTGTCGCACAACATTGAAAAGGATGTTTGTTTCATTAAAAAAAGTTGCTCACTTCTTGTCCAAATCTTGTTTTTTGGCTAAAATCAATCCCTCAAGCAATGAAACATAGTGAGAGGTTCAAATATTATTATTTGTGGATCTATTAAGTCCTTACGTGCTATTTGTAAGGAAGGTACAAATTTGAGCCCCTTCGATTTGAGATGTCAAAGTAGAATTTCCTTCCACTAAAGGATTTGATGTTTCTATCATGTCTTCTATTCACCCATCAAACAAATGGGTTGGTATTTCCGTGTTGTTTAGTGGTGGAGGGGCAAATCCAACACATTGAGCAAATAGGGCCTTCAAACATGGCTATGCCCTTAAACACATTGTAATTCCAATTCCATTACCATCATATTGATAGCCCAAATGGAAGAGCGGTCTATCCTTGAAATGACATTGTTGCAAAATGTGCATTCCATTTTACTTAACTTATTTTGTGGCATCAAATACCATGGAACCCACACGTTCCATTTTCCTTCCATTGAAAAAACACAAAAAAAATAGGCTTGATTAATAGAATTAGGGTATTTAATAATAGGATCGGATTCCACTTTCAGGGCTACCATTGAAATTCAACACCAATTGCAAATGCAATATGATGATTTGAAATTTTAAACACGCATAAAGATTTCACCCCTCCATCCCAAAATATATGGCAATGATTGATTGTTAAACAACATAAGACCCACACACCTTAAAGGAGAAAATGTGTTGAAATTACAAGGTCTACTTTTTATTACCAAAAATTCCATTGCAAAATCAATGGTGGAGACAATCCACCATCGATTGGACAATTGAAATCTAAAATGAAAGCTTTTAGTTGCCTTATGTATGACGATCAAAAAAAATTCAGTCACCACATGATTGACAAAGGAAAGATTTGGTTGCCATAGGATTAGAGATGAAAAACTTTGGATTGGAGACAAAAAACTTTTGATCACCATAGGATTGGCAATTGAAAGTTTTTGGTCACCACATGAATGGTGATTGAAACAATTTGGTCATTACAAGATTGGCGATTGAAAGGTTTTGGTTGTTCATCCTACTACGATCAAAATTTTTGGTCATCAAACTTGTGGCAATTGAATTTGTTTCAGTTGCCATATGTTGCCATATGTAATGGGGGAAGGTTGGGTTTAATGAAATTTTTTTTGGTGTTAGTCTTGACAAATGCATCTGACGCATCAAGACACACGTCAACATGACACCTAATGCAAAATGGCCGTGTCATATCAGTTTTGATAACCCTAATTTTCTAGAGTTAAATGACTTGAGTACCACAAATTTATCACAAAATTATGAAACATGTAGTTTGATTGAACTAAAAGATTGAAACTTTCATATGATTTAAAATCCTATGTAATAATATTCTAGAGAAAAATCATTTGATAAGCAATCAAGTAGGCTATTATGAGATGCAAGTAGGTTCAAATCTTATTTTTACAATCTCATATTTTATAAAAGTATGTGGAAATAGATTAAAACATGTTTGGGTTGCAAGTGGAATAGTAGGAGCCACACCAACCACTTTCATGAATGTTTATTTTGGAATTATTTTGGTATGTTTCCATTTAAAAATTGAAACCTCATTTAAATACTTTTTGTGAAATCATAGAAGTGGAATCTTTCATATGGAATTGAAATGGAAGAATCAACTCATATTTAATATATGATTAGATACTTTATTAAGTACAATTGTTTCAATGATTTTAGAAATACATTTATACATTTTATTATATTGTTATATATATCATATTCTCAAAAATATAATCTTTAATAATTTAATATCAAGAAAAAAAGTCATTTTTTTGAGAAATTGTTTTGGGTTTTGAATGATTTTATTATGAGTATTAAAAATTATGAAATACCCTTTTAATATTGGCTTGGTGAAAGTTCGAACACTTTTGAAAAGGAGTATTTGTCATAACACTTTTTGTTCATCTTAGTGTGTTTTCACTTTAATTTTCAAATTACTTACTTTATTTTTGGAATGGAAGCAACTTTTAACATGAATTGCATATATGTATGTATTTCCAATGCACTTTTACATGGAAATTATTCATCAAAATTTTAGGTTCACCTTCTTAATTATGATAAATAAACTAAAGTGTTTGGTATTGTAATAAAATGATGTTTTAAACTTTTTTCATGCTTACATGTGAACACTAGTTAATTTATTGTTTGTTGATTATTTTTTGGTTTAGTTCAGTATGCTTTCACCAACTCTAATGTATCAATGGAAAACCTAATTGAATTTTGTTTAATGTTAGTTTCTTACTCTGGAGTTGTGAGTAACTTTAATCTATAAGTGGAGAACCTGATTGAATTTTGTTCTACATGTCAATTTGTTACTTTTCAACTTGAAGATATGTTAATGGAGGGCCTACTAGGATTTTGTTCCATGTCAATTTGATGGTCTTGATTGCTTAACTTTAATATATTAACGAGGAGCCTTTACATTGAATTTGTTTGAAGGTCAATTTGTGATTTTGAAACCACTATTTCAACTTTAATCTATAAATGGAGAGTATTGGAATTTTGTTCCACATGTCAATTTGTTATTCTAGAGTTGCTCAGCTTTAATCTATCAATAGGGAACCTTATTGAAAATTTTAAAGGTCAGTTTTGAGTCTTTGAACTATTCCACTCTAATCTATTAATGGAAAACTTGTTGGAAATTTGTTTCAAGCGAGTTTTTAAATTTGGATCTACTCAACTTTAATTGTGAATGGAGATAGGATTATTTCAATTTTGTCCAATGCTAGTTTGTTGCTTTGGAGCTGCTTAAGTTGATGGTTAGTCACTGTAAAGCTTGTTGGAATTTTGTGCAATGTCTTTTTGTTATTTTGGAGTTACTCAACTTCAATCTGTTTATTGAGAACCTTATTTAATTTGCTTGAAGGTTACTGTGCATGGCAAGCTCACTTGTCATTTGTGCTAATTAAAATTCACTACTGTTTTAGGTTTTTACTATCAATGGTTGTTCATCATTTCTCACAAATTCAAAGAATGCTTTAATATCATCACATGGCAAAGTTCTTGAAACTAAAGAACAAAAACATTTAATTGTTTGTTTTTGGGTTAAAAGGTAGCAGGCCCTCTAACCATGAAAATATGGAAGATCTAGAACTGGATAGGTTCTTCATAATAGTTTAAAAAAGAATGACAATAAAGAAGTCTGCAAAGTAACCTTGCCTTTGGGGTCCTCCATTCACTCCCAAACCCTTGCTTCAATCTCAAACATTGTTATCTACAAAGTGAGAAAGATTTATTGAATCTAAGTAAAAATGTTGAAACTCATTATCCAATGCACAAAATTTGAGAGTAATTGTTATAGCAGTATATGTAGCAGGGTTGAAGGTGCCCACTAAAAATAAAGTAGAAAGGTGAAACTTAGATTCCCATTGAATTTGGTGGTAATTTGAGTTTTATTACCCATGTAATAACAATGTATTTTTTGATTTAAATGGAAATTCTCACCCATCTTGATGAAAAGAATTCAGGTATGGATGCTGTGTCTCCTTTATTTAAAAAACATCTCTAATGTCATGTTCTTGAAATTATGAGTTTTAAGAGACACAGAACTGGGGTTCCTAAAAAAATCAAATAACTTCACACAGCAGTTTTGTTCTTCTCTCTGATTATGAATACAAGAGTTCTGGTGTCTCCTGTCTTCCTATTTTAGAAATAGGATTAATGCAAAGCTTAAATGTCAGCAAGATGGATTTGGTTTGAAGGTTTGTGTAACCTACAAAGAAAGAAAGCAGGAAGATCTCCTGTGACCTATTAGTAATAACAAGGAGGTTGTTCTAATGCAAAGTGCTAAGTGAAGAGTAACACACTTTCCTTATGTTGTCAGGAAAGTACAGTAGATAATAATACTCCCCAGCTAGACAGATCCTTGCGACAAACTAGTGATGACAAGTTTAGGAATCAGGATTGTGGGCGGTGGGTTATATTTTGTTTTTGTTCTTTTTGGGGTTCACAAAGTACACTCCCTTTTTGTCACCAACCAAGTCAGAACCAGTGTTTGGCAAGTGTATCAATTTTAATATATCAGGCAGGTAAAACTCATATAGGCTTCAAAAAGTTTCCAAACCAGATGAGAGGGCATATAAGGTTTGCAAATTATTAATCTGGGTTAAGGGTAAAGATAAATGACAAACATTTACCCTGTTCGTGGGGTAAAGGTACAAGTAAATATTTCAACATTTATCCTATACATATCATCTGAGTATATGTGGTATTTATAGCGTAAACACAAATATTTACACATGTATGCCACATTTCCAAGTGGAGAAAGACAATTACTTATATGCACATGGAATTGCCAACACAGACCAGTGATTTTGTTTTCAATTTTCTGATGTTGCATCATTGGGTAACATCCCAAGAGGGATTTAGATATGATTTTAGATTTTTTCTAAACACTTAAAAAACTAGTTAAAAATGCTGCCAAACAAAAATTGAAGTCCAAATGCATAAATAAAGTTCAATTATTTTTGAAATTTGAAAAAATGAGAATTGAAGTAGAGTATGCCCTTTTTCTTATATTTTATTTAGCATTTTGGCAAAAAATTTCACAAAGAAAAGACACTGACAAGAACATCTGAAATTTCAAACATCCTATCAAAAAATGAACAAAAATAGAATGAAGCCAATCAATAGCCTTGAGATACATTCAAAATATTTTGTAATGTCAAATGGTAGTTAAATCTAAAAGGGTTCCAAGAGCATGTTATGCTAAGAATTTGTTCAAAGGTCATTAATGTAATGGACATAAATAAACTGCCAAAAGAAAATATATTATATATTTAGTCACCATGATCCCACCAAAATCCATCATAATCACAATGCATTACAAAATATGAAAATACATATTTGTTATATAATGATTTTCACATATACTCCTTTTTGCCCAAGTCAAAACAAGTACCCTTCCCTGGGTAAGGGCAACTCACAACTACATACTATCTGGGTGGAGTAAATATAGCGAAGGTTTGAAACATTTACCAGCTGGGTAGGGTAATTAAAAAGATAACAAGAAAATTGCCAGTCAGGTAGGGCATGCCTTTACAATGTCATATACTCACAGGTATACCTATCCGGATAAATAACTTACCTACTCAACACTGGTCAGAACCTTGGTTATGTGAGGTTTTGAGAAACAGGTGCAGCTTTCATCACCATCGCAATATATCTATGAGTTCTAACATACATACCATTGACAGCCTAGTAGGTAAGTTGAAGTCTACATTCCTCTAAAACTACATGCAGAGAGAAATTACATTGATAACAGAACATGCACTTTGTAAGTCATAGTGTTCCTTCTTTAAACTGAAAGATGGCCATGGCGCCTTCCTCCTTTTCCCCTGGACTGCCAGGTTTTCTCACAACAGCCTTTTACTCCGTTTGCAGCCTTTAAGCATAAGGTGATCTGTCACAAGATGGGACTGCTGGACGTACTACAGCACAACTACTGCACCACAGACCCCTAACCCACTTACTTGTTGGGTACACACCAGGTTCTTGCAGTTACAATTTTTTGTTTTTATTAATGCTTTTAAGTACTTATTCATGTTTGCTCTTGATTACTGGGTTGGGCCATGTGGCACAACTCATGGGACGGATGCAATTGCATGCCAACTGTATTATAACACTGCAAATTAAAATTAAAAAAAAACAAAAAACAAAAAACACCCAGCAAGAGAACAAGAGAAGAAAAAAAGAAAGGACTGAATTCCAAACAAAAGACCACACCCGAAAATGCAAAATTCGTTGCAGCAGAGAAGAGCATGAGAGAGAGTACCTAAGTTAAAGAGTCCACATTATAAGGTCTATATAAGGAGCCGCACTGATCGGTTTTTTACTTGAAGCTGCTCCTGAGTCCTGTTACACGCTGCTACTCCTGCTTTGCCAGAGGCCACCCAGAGTGTACCACACCCAGTGCCCACAAACGCACCATGAAGGATGGATGGTCAGTGGACAAGCAACACTTTTCTGTTGGGCTTAATCTCTGTAGCTAACCATGGTAGCTCAGTTGCTGTTTCTCTACTTACCTACCAAAGTGGGGCGAGTATTAGAATTTGCACAAAACCCTTGCCAGGTATGAGGTTGGGTATCAAAGTCGATAACTCTGATTATCAAAAGATCACTCTTTCAAGAAACCTGGAGTTTCTTCTAAGTTTTTGAAATGCCCAGAACTGATGATCCTTTGATTCTGAATTTTTCAAATACCTGGATTTATCAAGGGGTATCACAAAATCAAATACCTGCCCCACACTGCTGTGTACCTACTAACAACTGCATGTTGTAGGAAGTAGAACAGCCTCTCTCTAGGTATAAACCATCAACTTACCTAGTAGTCACCTATTTTCCTTCCCATCTACCTGTGTATAGCACCTATATCTTACAGAATGGGCTACCAAAGTGAAACCAGATATCAACTCATTTGAGGTTCATCCATCCATGAGTCATATCCGCATTC
This sequence comes from Sphagnum tenellum, assembly GCA_963921925.1. Taxonomy (NCBI): domain Eukaryota; kingdom Viridiplantae; phylum Streptophyta; class Sphagnopsida; order Sphagnales; family Sphagnaceae; genus Sphagnum; species Sphagnum tenellum. The sequence continues at coordinate 12,274,325 of OY998155.1, forward strand.
ATTGGATGGTGTGCTGGTGGGTGCTGGTTTACTCTGTCTCTACTATAGTAGCCCACACTTTGATACTCCTGGTTATTGACATACAAACAGAGACCTAATCTCAGCTTGTATCAGCTACTAGCTTTATTTTTTTAGTTCCAAGCATCCTCTTTATAAGTGGCGAAATTTTGCCAAAAAGAGAAATTAAAAATTAAAAATTTGAAAATGAAATGAATATGGATGTTTTTAATTGCCTAAAGCGATGATAAAAACAAGTAAAAATCTATCTAGATTTCTATATTTTGTAACTCACTGTGTAGCCAAAAATGTAGAAGATGATTAAAGATTTGTATTTCATATCCTGTTTCTAGCCAGGGTTGGTTAAATCTTCCTCAGGATAATCGCCACTTTGAGGGGGAAAAACAAAATCCAAAAAAAAAACTGATTTCAAGCAATGTGTTTTTTTTTCTTTTTTTCTAAATTTTGCTTTCAAGCCCATAGCAAGCATTCCAAGAGAGCTGTAACATTAAATGGCAACCAGTCCTTAAGACCTGTCAAAAAAAAAAAAAAAATTTTTATAGTCTAGATACCTATTGAAGTCAAGGAAAATAAAAAATCTAACCCAAAACTAGTCCTTTTGTGGTGATTTTATTCTTCAAAAAATAGAAATCTTGTGAAAAGATATTCCCTTTTTTGCACAAAGATAAAATAAAATGCAGCAGTGGGAAATTTTACACAAAATGAGAACGCTGGTTCCAAGAGTCTATCTACTGAAGCAAGCACCATAAATCACTTACAAATCCAGCAGCAAACTAAAGTTTAAACTAGTGCCCAATTTTTTTAATCATTTTGAAAAAATTACCACATAACTAGGCTAAGTGACACCAGAAAACTCTCAAACAAATTCAGAGCAACAAATTCAGAGAAACACATGGGCGGCACCCGTGTGACCCTCCATGATGGCTGCAGATGCCATCATGCCTGTCCTGACAACTATGATGCCATATGCTTTACTCTTTATTATTAATCCCAAGCAGCAATCGCGCGCCCACACACACACACACACACTCTCTCTCCGGCCTCCAGAGTGCACACCCACACAAAATCTTCCCCCCCTTCTAAGTTGTTACCTGGGAAATTGGGAATCCTCTTTATTAAATCCCCATCCCCTTGGAGTTTTGAAACAGTGCACGTGTGCAGTTACCAGATGACGAGTACCAAAGCTCCTTCAGTACTGAAGGATCCTTGTGAGAGACACGTTCACATGATCTTTCTGGTTAGTCCCACCACATCACAGTCCTTCCCCCAAGTTCTAACCCCACCTGGTCTCGTAAACCACTTAGCTTAATCTGTTGTTGACTTGGATACTAATTGGTAATCATCTGCTGTTCCATCTCTAATAAGGACTGGATTCTGAATTCTTCTTTCTTGTTGAAAACTTCGGTTTGGGTTTCCAGTCACTTGTAAGTTGTTGGCCATTGACTAATCTATGTTCCAAATACTCGAGAACTCCTGTAAAGTGGAAGCCGACAATTTCAAGGTTTGTGGTCGGCCCAAGGAGTTTGATCTATTTCCCTGTATGGATGCTAATTAACCCTACTTCTTCACCCTAAAGTGGAGGCAAGAGCAACATGGTGGTGTATTGGGGAGGAGATACACCAATGTGAAGCATTCTGTGCGGATTCGTTTGCTTTCCAGGAGATTATTTAACCCGTACAATTCAACCCATCCATTGCTAAACGACCTTTGAACACCATGTACCTGTGTCATGTACTTGTCAACAAATAAGTTATTTAGCTAACTTGAGATTTGGCAAACTTATCCATAAAGACCTGACTAAATTTTTTTAGTTATATAGTAGGGATAGCACCTTATGCAGTCTAATAAGGAAGCCATAAGGTGCTTCCTTTATGAATTATACATTAAGAGCGACAACAATTTGAGTTTGAAAATCAAGGATGTCCCAGAATATTTAAGAGGCAATGGGCAGTGATTTTGTTTCAAAAGCAATTGTTGGGTTTTTGACAGAAAGATTAAGAAAATTTCGTTCTTCATGTGTAAAATTGACTAATTCTGCAGTTTTGGGAGGAAAATTTGCCAAATTTTCAATACAACAAAGTTGGGGAAAAAAAAAACCCCTGGCAATTCTATCTATTAATGGTAGTTAGTTAGTTAGTCTCTCATGGTAAGATCTCCCAAACCAAAGTGCCTCTTGCCATGCTCTTATTATTGTTCAAAAGCCCTTGATGAGTAAGGGTGGCTTCACAATGTTTCAAGTTTCAACCTACAATGGATAAGTTATTGAATATTGAACAATTTTTTCATTAAGAATTCATTTAAAATGAAAACAAAAAATTATAGGAGAATTTGGGCATACTCTTGCAATTATCGTTAGAAAGCTTTTAGTGAGTAGGATTTAATGAAGGTGATTTGAAATTTTTTAGACCTAAGGTGCCAGAGATATTGAGTTTTGAATAGTTTTTGTCATTGGAAATTCAATTAAATTACAAAAATGATTTTGAAAAGAAAAATTCAGTTTGGTAACCAGTTCACACCTGACCAAAGGCACAGGCTGCATTAGTGGGCACGAATATCAGGCCTGCCCAAACTTTGTGTATAGATAGATGCATTGCAGACTCTGATGCATTAAATTCGTTGCACCTGTTTTGATACCCGCCCCCAACTGTTTTCTCTTTTTCACTGGGCATGGCGAGCAGGACTAAATTTATTGCCTGTCGGGCAGAGAGAAAAGGACTGGCTGCGACCTGTGCGTGGGTCCCATACAAGCAGTTGGTGACCGTAACAGTTCCCCCACAAGCGAGTTTCAATCCGTCAGTTCCAGAATCCAGCGAAGAAGCGTCGCTGTCGTACCAGTCGATGGGTAATGGATGGATGTACATCAGCATTCCCACCAGTTGGCAGATGTGCACGGAGGGATTGAGAAGACGACGGACTGGCATATTTGGACAGGCGGCAGCTGCTATCTCCTTTAACACGAACCGTCAGATCGCATACGTCACGTTCCCCGCCGTTGTTTTCTGAGGTCGTTGCACTAGTAGTGTTGGGGTGCTGGGAACAGGTGCCGTAGATGCTTCGCTGGGAGCGGAAACGAACCGTTGGATGGGTGGATACGCAGCAGGCGTAGGGACGTAGGGACAGTCGAGCTAAAAGCGGACGCTGACCCGTCGCAGTTCGTAATAGGCGTGGCGTAATGAGCTATTGCCTGCCCGTAAATGTCCAGTGTCTGTTGGACTGTTACGATCATGTCATTTACTGGACGGATGGTTCACGGTTACCCGTACCCTTCCCAGGACCCTGCCTGGGCTTGTGACGGAAAAGCACTTTGGTCTTATCGTATTTGAGCTTCGTGCTGCTGCGCACTACCAGTGACAATCAATTATTATTTTCTTCTTATGTTTTCACATGGTTTCAATAATTCATCATTATTTCTGTCAATTTCAAATTTAACTTAAATTAATATAAATTTCATGCACATGAAAAGACACATGTTAATTTTTTTTTCATATTCATGTTGATAGATAGGGAAAAAGAGTGAGATAGTTATAAAATGGAGGTAATTATTAGGAAAGGCAAAAAATAGTTATCAAGAAAGTTAATAAGAAAAAAAAGTAATTATTAAGAAAGAAATAAAGTAGTTAGGCTTGAAAATGAGCTAATTATTTTTAAAATTGTCTTTGGAATGGTCCATGGATGACCATACAAAGGATTCCCAAAAATCCTCCTATACCAGTTTTGATTACTCATCACACTGACATTATTATTATAAATTTTTCTTGGAATGGCAAACAGAGGTTTCTTTTAAATTTTTTTTGTCAAGTAGGTGGATTGGTGATCATCCACAAGAGGAATGGGCTAAATGTGGCTAGAGGTCAAGTAGGCGAGTAGAATTTTTTCAGAATTCCCTATCTTCTGGTTACCTCCATGTCCTCAGTGTCTAAATGTGGTGACTTTTGACTCTTTTTTCTCAAAAAATGGCGACAATTGCCAAAAACATGCTAAAAAATAATTTGTAATTCGCATGTGATTTTCTTTTGTCATCACTTAGCAAAAAAATTCCAAGAAAAACATTGATTTGGATTTGGAATGTTTTTTTAAGGAGTTTTTTTATGGAGCGTAAATGGTGGTCATCCATAGGAAGATGCAGAAAAAAATGGTGATCATTCCTATTGTAAGGAAGATTTAGCCAAATCTGGCTATAAACCAGACGTGAAGTATACCAAATACAGAAATCTGGTGATTTATATATATTTTTTCACACTGCTGGGGATTGAAACCCTCCAAAATCACCTCAATTTCAAAAATCTTAAAATATCGCTTTCTGGAGAAATTTCTCTGGTAACAAAAAGGCTGATAGCAGAGAAATTTTTGAAAAATTATATATAGCTCCTGTATGGATCCTGTTTCCCTCTCCCCAATACTCTAGAGTTTAGGGTAGGGCCCCAAGGTGGGGTATTCTAGAAATAAGGGGAACTAGGACCAGGTTGTAAGGCCCTCCATTTGAGGAAT